>BKZX01032459.1:0-27104 GCA_014362285.1 Fagus crenata
AAGATAACCTTTTATAAAGAATACATACCGACTAGAGCCTGAACCAAATCCATTGCTTTATAAATAGAAGTTTCTCTCAATACCAAACGCGAACAAAAGAAGAAAGCAAAAACCAAAAAAAAAAGAGAGCAAGCAATCATGGCAGGACAACATAACAAAATTACAATCGTCTTAGCTCAGGGTGTGCAGGCAAGAAGTGCGGGCAGCTCCAGCAAAAGAGTGGTGAAGAAACCGAGTCAAGTGGTGAAGAAATCGAGTCAAGTGGAGACGAGGTCAGCACATACTATCTACAAAGACAAGTACAGTAACTGTTCAAGTCATGTTACCCAGCAGCATAAGAAGGAAGTGTTCGTGGACAAACATAGCGGAAGGCCTGGGTACAAAAAAGAGGTCAAGGTCACATCCACTCACAAGGTTAATGACAAGGTACATGGGAAAACCATTGAGCACCAGACCCAAGTTAAGTATAAGAAGACTGTTTATCCCAACAAGACTACCCCAAAGTGCAACAACATTAAAAGTATTACCTATTACTAGATTTCTTTATTTTCTTGGCTTTTCTTTTTTAGTGGTTTCTCTTTCTCTCCATGGGGTTTGGCTTGTAATAAATTTAACTAAGCAGTATTTTGGATTCATCTAATTAGTAGTGAATTTGTCTTTCTTTTTTTTTTGGGGTTTATGTATGCATATTTTGGCTTCAATACTACTTTGCCTAATCCCATTTTGTGCAATTGAACATATCTCAAATTTTGTGCAATCTTGAATGAAGTTTTCAGATTTTAGTTTAGGCTTAAGTTTCTAAGATATGTCAAGCCGTGCTTTTCGATAAGTCAAAGCTCGAGCTTGCTAATTTATGACTGAGCTAAGTTTGAACACGTCGAGCCAAGTCTGACAAATTTGCTGGGGTTAGTTTCCAATCAAGCTTGCTAGTTTTAGTTTTCAGTTTTGGTTGATACTTGCATATATTTTTGTTTAATATATAATTGATATTTTTGTCTTTTTTATGCAGTATATTCAAATCAAATGGGGTTTGTGTATACAAAATTCATTTTCTTCTGGGTTATGGTACGGGGAGTTTCGGAAAAAAATTGACAAGGTAATTTTACACAAATTGAAGAATCTAATTCTGGTAAAAGCAAATTCACCTTGAGAAAATTATTTCATCTTTCCCCAAAAGCAGTTTTGTTTACAGTAAATTAAGATGATTTTGGCAAAACGACAAAATTCCTTTATAAAAGTGAACAGTGACTTTTTAACAATAATTCGGAATAGTAAAAGTTGTCTGAATAATTTTCCTTTTGACTAAAAGCAATTTTGTCGTTTTACCAAAATCCTCTTAATTTACTGTACGAATCTGCTTTTGAAGAAAGATGAAATAATTTTGTTCCGGTGAATTTGCTTTTACCAAAAGTAGATTCTTCAATTTGTTCTTTTGTCTCAAAAGTAAATCACATGCAGTGGATTCTTTAATTTGTCTACAGTGTCATTTCGGCCAAAAGTAGTCACATGTAATTTTACATGGTGAAGTTGTAGTATGCATCATATGGGTTTTGGGTCATTTTACAATGCTCACATTTTATGATACTCATTCAATTGGTATCATCAAATGTGATATAAGTACTATCAAATGTGATATAAGTATCATCTGATTCTAATGTGATATTGGTATTATCTGATTTTTTATATATATTAATTTAAATAATAAATAAAAATGATAGGTACCATCATATATGAGGTAAGTACCATAATATGTGACATTAATACCATTAATGTGAGGTTTTAACTATTAGAAATACGGTACCCACATAGATACATAGATACCGTAAAATTACCTATGGGTTTTGGGAATCTTGAAAAAATTTGTTAGTTTATTGAGGAGAATTTCTAATATCTTCATTATCAGAACCATCAAAGATTTGAGACATAACATCTAATAATTGCTTATTGTATTCTTGCTTTGCTCTAGATGCAGCTAGTCTGGTTTGATTTATACTTTTATGGAGGAGAAATTGGTTTTGAATTTTGGGGTCGCAATCATTCTTCATTTTAGTTTCATCTGCTCGGGGAAGAACAAATTTCTCCCACCATCTCACATATATTTTTCTTAACAATAAAGTAACAAATTAATAAAGCAATAGAAATATCTGAAAACATTTCAATAAATTAATAAAACAATAGAATAATCTGAAAGCATTTCATTAAAATTCATTAAAACTTACATTGGGAAGATTACAAATATTGAAGGAGTGGATAGATTACAAGGATTGAAGGCTGATTTTAGAGGGATGGTGAGTTGGTAAATTGGAGAGATAGTAAAATGACTCGTGCCTTCTACAAGAAACCATAAGGCTAATTTAACTAGACTTGGGAATAGTGAAATTTACAATAATTTGATGAATAGTAAAAGTGAACAATAACTCAGAATAGTAAATATGCTTTTGGCGAAAAATGAAATAATTTTGTAAGTTAATGAAAGATATGGTTCAGTTGGATATATATGTGGGCATCTCAACCTTGACAATTGTGTATAGAATATAATAGGATAAATATACTGATACTTCATTGTTTTGGGAAAACTAAACTTGTTATACCTTATTTTGTAGAAATGACACCCCGCTCCTAAATTCGCTAAGTTTAATACTTCGCTCCCTTTTTTTTATTAATTTTTTTAACCAATACCTAACTAATCAGAGTTAAAAAGAAACATTATAGTTCAATTATTTTAAATTTAAGAGGTGAATATTCCTTTTAAAAATAGGGGAAAAGAGGGCGGAGTATTAATTATTTTTACAAATTTGGGAACGGAATGTCATTTTCTTAAAATAGGGTGTTACGAATTTAGTTTCTCTAAAAGAATGGGTTGTCAGTATAATTTACCCAATATAATAAGTTGATGAAAATTACTTTGGAACCTAGGCATTAATAGAATGCCCTAAAGGCCAAACTTTTTTTTTTTTTACAAGTTAATAAGCAAGATTCTAATATTCAAATATCTAAACAAATATGTTGGAATGATATTTCCTTACCAAATCCCTTTTCTTTTCTTTTTTTTTAAGAAAAATTTCCTTACCAAATCAATGGTCATTAGAATCAGTTGTCCCTCCCCCAAAAATTGAAAATAATGCAAATCATGATCCAAATTATAGAACTCAAAAACTAGATGGCACTGTAAATATTTCTTTTGAACCTTTTAGAAAATTAACTTCTCACGTATCAACTATCAAGTTCGTCATCTTCTAGGTATTTTTGCCACGGATAAAATTGTATCACGTCCTAGGTAAAGTCTCAGTAGTTTACAAACAAATTTAAATGATAATTTACAAATGAATTTAGACATATTAAATAATCTAAGAAACATAGAAACAAATATAAAAGGTATTATAATAAACGAAAAGTGATAAATACACCCTTCTCCAACACAATCACATATGGAATTAAATCAAGATCCACAAATTTGTATAATCAAAAAGGAATTTCCTTTTCAAAATGTATAATTAAAAAGGTTCTCTCTCCTACCCAATGAGGAACTTCTCCTTGAGAAATCAGAAAATTTTCTCAACCTTTCCAACCTTCTTCTTTCACTTATTATGGCATGGTACAGTACAGTACATGTAATACTTTTCTCTTCCCAAATTATAGATTTCAACACTCTTGTTTTTTCTTCTTTGACAAAAACAGTGAAGTAATTATCATTGAACAATAAACTTGAGTTTGAATCCCGCCAACATTTAATCTAATGATAAAGAGCAATTAGAGCAGACATCATAGATTCAAATTTATTATAATAAAAAAAGGCCAAATTACATAATCATCCCCTGGAATTTGGCTCAATTGCAAACAGACCCTCTGGGGTTTTGATTTTGCAATATAACCACCTGAGGTTTTTAAATTAATGAAATTGAC
Source organism: Fagus crenata (assembly GCA_014362285.1). NCBI lineage: Eukaryota > Viridiplantae > Streptophyta > Magnoliopsida > Fagales > Fagaceae > Fagus > Fagus crenata. The sequence goes on from BKZX01032459.1 coordinate 3,904, forward strand.
CCCTCTAAGTATATTTTTTGTCAGTTTTGCTAACAAAATTTATTATATGCATTGTATGTGACCACTTTATAATAAAAAAATTCATTATTATAAACCCAAGTTCAATGTATATGACAAATTTTGTTAGCAAAATTGACAAAAAATATACTTAGAGGGATCAATTTCACCAATTTAAAAACCCCAGGTGGTTATATTGCAAAATCAAAACCCCAGGGGGTCTATTTGCAACTGAACCAAATCCTAGGAGGTGATTATGCATTTTAGCCATAAAAAAACATTAGGGTAAATTACATTGATACTCCCCTTCTTTTGGGAAAACTAGACTCGCTACACCTTATTTTGAGAAAATGACACTCCGTTCCCAAATTTGCAAAATAATTAACACTCCATCCCATTTTTTTTTCCCCCTTTTTTAAGTAATATTTCCCTCTTAAACTTAAAATAATTGGGAGCGAAGTATTAATTATTTTGCAAATTTGAAAGTGGAGTGTCATTTCCCCAAAATAGGGTGTAACGAATCTAGTTTTACCAAAAGAAAGGGGTGTCAATGTAATTTACCCAAAAATTTATTTTGAATTACAGTTGAAGACAAATTGATATTTTTTTTAAGACTATTTAGGGAACTCCATTATAGAGTTGTTAATATTATAACTATTCACTATTTAACATTCATTGTCATAATTTTAATAAATTATTTAATAATACTGATAAATATTTATTTAAATACTAATTATGTGATAAATAAATTTAAACTATTTGTTTAACAATAAATGGTAACATTTGAGAATTTCTCTCGATTAAAAAAAAAAAAAAAACATTTTAGAATTACTCAATAAAGTTATATATATAATTCAATAGTTACGAAAGAGGGATTTAAATTATGGATGTATCTGTTGGAAACACAAGGAGTGCTAGTTGAGCTACATGATTCTCGGTACTATATGAAGGATTCTAATACCTTGAAGGTACCTAGTTTTTCTTAGGCTTAAATATACATTAGTCCCTAAAGTTTACTCATTGAGCGTTATTGGTTCCTGAAATTTAAAACGAGTTTCTAAGATTTCATAATTGGGCATTAGTAATCTCTCCATCCAATTATGTTAGTTTATTTTCCTATGTAGCTAATAGAGGGTGGTGTGACATAATTTAAATTACGTGGCATTTTAAAAAAATTAAATATAAATTACACATCAACATTTAGACCTAGATCTATTTAATTGACCCAATCCATCAAAATAATCCATTTAACCAAACCATATGAGTTATAAGCAACAAAACAAAACGAAATAATAAAATCTCCAAATCAAGAATCCTCTCCGTTCTAAATTCCTAATGCCCTATAGATGTTCATGGTAACAATTTCCACAATCTTTTACGATTGAATTATGATATTAGATTCTCTTTATGAAATTAATTTAGTGTTGTTAGTATTAATCTATCAAGTTATATTTTGAATTTGTCTTTATCTAGGTAGATGTGATTCAATTATTAAGTGAAGTTGCAATATTACCTTTGATAAATTATATCCTAATATTCTATGATTGAATTTTTATTTCATTCTCATCCTATTATCACTTTATATTTTAGATTGTTCATTTTATTTATATTTTTTTATTTTGAATGTCTACTTGAAATTTTCATATTTAATAACAAGAAATCTATAAAATCATATTTAATAACAAGAAATCAAGAAGTGATAAATAATTAATTGGGTATTTTTTTTTTAATAATTTGATAGTTGAGGGAGAGAGGATTTGAACCCTAGATGTCTTCGTTGGAGAACATCAAGACGTGCTAACCAGTCGAGCTATAAGGCTCTTGGCGATTGTGTATTTAAGTTAGATTTTTTTTTTGGTAAACGTGTATTTTGAGTTAGTTGAGATAAATAAATATCTGCCAACTCATTGAAGTTCATACTCTTTTTTTTTTTTTTTGAATAAAACCGATAGTTAGGTTCGTATTCTTAATTATATTAATTTTAACAATTTGCATTTTCTCTTCTTCTAATGACATGTCATATAGTTGAACTTGATTTCCCAAATATCATAGCATGTAATAAGTATTATAAATGAATCATAAGATAATTTTTGCATTATACTGGACATTGTAATCGTGTTACTATTTTTTTTTTTTTAAAAAGGTCATGTCTTCATGACTTTAAGCCCAAAAACCGTGTTTGAAGAAACGTAAATGATATGCTCTCTAATTATCTAATCATGAAAGGTAGTGCATTTATGTCATATTATGTTTGCATTTTGTAAGAAAACTTTAAACCTTTATATGCCAAAAGGATGAGATATTTTTAATCAATTTATTTAACATCCATGTAAAATCAAATTCTTATATAGTTTTCATATATTCATGTTTTGATAGTTTAGGATATTGGAGTAAATTAAACACCGTTAGCGACTTAGGCCTCAAATTGCATTGAGTCAGCCATATCAACAACGATTAACTATTGCTATTGATCATTGTAATAAGCTTGGCAAATCCAATCTTGTTATACATGTTGTAAGGTAAGCACATGGTCTGAAAATATGGGGATGGCCTCGAGGCCAATATACTTTGTGAGCTCCTTATTGAGGTGGATGTTGTCTGAAAATATGAAGCATGTTCTCAAGGCCAATGTACATTGCAAGCTCCTTCTTGGCATTTAACAAAAACAAAGAGCAATTGAAAGAGAACAGGGAAACAAGTATTTGTAAAAGAACTCAAAAGCTTGTTATTTCACTTAATGAATTTGTACATAATGATGTTGCTATTTATACACAAGTCCACCAACTGATCATGCTTTGATCTTATCAGTTTATTCTAACAAACTAATGGCGGGAATGAAAAACAATTCAACAGCTTTTCTAACAAATTCACAACTACTTCTTAGTCTAACTAACTACCATTAGCAGCTAATCAATTTGAGACGTGTTTAAGTAACCCACATGATCTTCATGTGACAAGCTCTTCTTTTGGCTTAAGCTGCAATCGTTTTCCTTCTCTTCTTCCTTGCAAAGCTGCTTGTCGTTCATGTTTAGTTTTAATAGCATTGTAATTAACTTGTATAAAAGATTGACAAATATACTCACAGAGCCACGCATTAGGTGAGTTCGTTGCGTCCTCACGTTGGACATGATCAAGTTATTTTAAAATCTTGGCCACGTTATTTGCTATGTACATGTGGTAGACATCGGCAAACCTTTGAGACTGGTTAGCTGGGAAATATTGTGCAAAATATGTGAGAAGAAAGAAAGAAAAAACCCAAAATATATTTATAAAAAATACATATATATATATATATATAGTTTTAGTTTTCAAATGGCTATTCTTAGATTTCAAAACAAGAATCTCACAAATTCCAAAAAAAAAAAAAAACCGAAAAAATCAAAGCATGTAACACTCAAAGAAAGAAATGGAAATATGAAATCTCACATTGGGATTACCTTTTTTCTTTTTTCTTTCTTGATTTTCTACTTCTTGGTGCCTAGCAAGGTCAGGATAGAGTCCAAGAACTGAAACTTGGACAATGGACATTTGTGTGATGGATTGAAGGAATTGATAGGAAATGGAGAGAGAGAAGTTTATAGTCTAGAGTTCTGTGAGAAACCGCTTAATCCAATATTCTTGGAGTTTTAGTTATAGAAGTTGTAAATAACGAGAGAGAAAACAATAAAATGTTGTATCTGAGTTTTATTGATTAGAGAGAGACTCTGTTATCCGTTACACACGGTGATAAGTTAAGGGTATGACTTAGTTCCCCTCAATGGACTGTCTCGTGAGGGTGTATTTTTTGTAAAAATAGTGTTTTGTGGTAAAATATATTTCATTTGTAGTAAAATTTGTGTTATTTAATATAAAAACAAAAATGTGTGAACTAAGCACATTTTTGGTAAACTCCCTTTTTACAAATTTTTGCTTTTGCATTACAACAAATGAAATATATGTATTACAAATGACATATATTTTACGAAAAAAACACATAATTTACAAAAAATCCCATGAGGGGACCTAAGTATTTCTAGTGAGTTAAGTAACAGATTGAGCAACTACAAGTTGTTTGTTGAAGAATGTTAGAGTGATTATTCAATAGTCCAGAACTACAAATAAATGCTTAATTCTCCTCTCATAAGAATGGTGGGTCCCACTAATTAAATTTATGGTAAGACCCACTGCTTTGTGAAAGTAGGAACTACGCATTTATTTATAATCTGGAACTACTTAATGATTTTCCAGAAAATTAATTAACAGATTGAGCAACAATACTACAAGTCGTTTACTGAAGATTACGATTGGTCATGCATGTCATCATCATCAAGATCCTTATAGAATAAGATTGAGATAAATAAATTGTGTAAATTTTAGAAAAAAAAAGAAAGAGAGACTGTGAGAAAGATAAATAGATAAAGATTTTTTTTTAGGCCACATAAACACCCCCTGGGGTTTGGGTCAGTTGCAAATAGATCCCCTAGGGTTTTGATTTTGTAATATAACCATTGAGGTTTTTAAATTTATGAAATTAACTCCTCTAAGTACATTTTTTGTCGATTTTGCTAGTAGAAATTTGTCATGTGCGTTACATGTGACTACTTTATAATAAAAAATTTATTATTATAAACCCAAGTGCAATGTATGTGACAAATTTTGTTTGCAAAATTGACAAAAAAATATATTTAGAAGGGTCAATTTCACCGATTAAAAAACTTCAGGTGATTATATTGCAAAATTGAAACCTCAGAGGGTCAGTTCGCAAATGACCAAAACCCTAGAGGGTGATTATCCAATTTAACCTTTTTTTTTTTTTTACTAGAAATAGATAAAAAGATTTAAAGTAATTTGGGGACAATCCCCACTACATTATGTGATAAAAAAGGGGCTACTTTTTTGGTTTCTTCTTCTTTCTTTTTGATTGCCTTTTGTGTTTTTTCGGTTTTTCTAATTTTATGTTTGAGAATTTAATTAAAGTTTGGTTAACAAGTGCCTTTTGAGGCATTCATCAAGGAAACATTTAATTCATTTTTTTTATTATACTTCTACATATTATAGGATTACTTTTTCAGACAAACACTATACATCTATCGTACTTTTTTGGTACTCTAACAGCTTCTTTTCAAGTTTTCTATATTTTCTAAATACTATAGTAGTTCTCTACAACAAAAGAGCTAGTGTAACTTTCGACCCATATTAAAAAATAATTTTCTTTCCTCTTTTCACAACAATAGAATAAAGAAATGAATAAAAAAGTTTAAATGAGATAGAAGAATAAAATAAGTATATTTACATAAGGAATAGAAAGAATAAAGAGTCTACTAGAGAGTAGCTTTTTCCTCCACATGTAATTGAAAGAGTAGAAAAACTGTTAGAATTTCTGGAATAAAAAAACTTGATAAGGCCGCATGTGAAAACCTCGATTTTTTTTTGCTTAATAATATATTTTTTAAGACAAATTGTATTTTTCCCCCTTTATTTATGAGACCTATTTCAATCTCCCTCTTTATTTATAAAACAGAGCAATGTCCCTTCTATTTATCGAAAATGTGCAACTTACCTCCAACCGTTTATTTTTCTATTAAATCTTAACGAACCTAAACGAAATGTTTAAAATACCCTCATTTTAATCCAACCCAACTCATTTAGTGACCCAATTTAACTTGTCTTTTAACCCATATTCGATTAAACCAAACAACACAGTCTAAGCTAAATCTCTAACCCAAAACTCCAACTTTAACCAAATAATCACCGTAAACATTTTTATTTTATTTTTATAATAAAATTTCACCAAACCCCGAAATTTCTTCAGTCAATTCTCTATACACCACTCACACTTAGCCGAAAAGGCAACACCAACACCACAATTAATCAAAACAACATCTTCAGATGCACTTTCAATCACTTCAACAACCTTCGTTTCTTTGGAATCCAAATTCGGGCCACGTCCACTCTTTTACTAACTTACCCCACACAAATAAATAAAAGAAATAATTAAGAAAGCTAATCACCATCATTATCATAATGCGTTATAGAGGAGGGTTAAAGATTACAAACCTCGTAGGCATTTACGAAACTTTCCTTCGATTTAAGTAGGATTTGTATGGTTCCCTTCAATTCTTTTTGCTTGTTCTCGAGCAAAGCATTGTCCCTAAAGATAATTCACCTACAGTAGTAAACAGACTTGAATAGTTGGATCAATAACAAATACAATAAAGGAAAATATTAACACTACAGACAACTTTATATTTTTTATCTCCGACATTTCGACGAGCCGGTTGAGTGCAAACCTTTCTTTCCAGCCTTTGCGCAGTTCATTGGATGAAGTGAACTCTGATTGCAATTCCTGTAGCTTTCTGCCATATTCCTCCTTGGTTTGCTTTTGCTTCTGTATCCAAACAAACACCAAAATCCAATTCTCCAAGAAAATGAAAATAAATAAATAAAATCAATGAAAGTTTTTGAATTATCAAAAAAAATAAAAATTTACTGTGGTTATTTGGTTAAGATTGGAGTTTTTGGTTAGAGATTTAACTTAGAACAGGATGTTTGGTTTAATTGAATTTGGATTAAAATATCGGTTAAATTGGATCACTAAATGGGTTGAGTTGAATTAAAATGAGGGTATTTTAGGCATTTCGCCTAGGTTTCATTAGTATTTAACTTAAAAATAAATAGTTGGAGTAAGTTGCATATTTCCAATAGATAGAGGGACATTGTTTTGTTTATAGATAAAGAAGGTGATTGAAACAGACCCTATAGATAAAGGAGAAAAAAACAATTTATCCTATTTTTTAATACTAATTTATAAAAAAAATTTCTTTGTATGCTATATTGAGAAATAGTCTTTTTGTGAAACTCCTTAATTGAAGAGAAAAGTTCCAAGATTTTAAAAGATTTTTCCACAGAGACGAGTTACAACAAAAAAATTATTTTCCTCCATAGTTTTAAAATAGTGTTGTTTTTGCAAAATAATTTTAAGAATTAGGTTATTGAGCAAAATACAAAACTGTCCCCACAAAAATCTCCGCAGGATAATCAAATACAAAACTGTCCCCACAGAAATCTCCGCAGGATAATCAAATACAAAACTGTCCCCACAGAAATCTCCGCAGGATAATCAAATACAAAACTGTCCCCACAAAAATTAAAATCGAGAGGCAAAGAGGAGCCAATGAAGATGAAGCTTACGGCGGGCCTTGTCAAAGCCACACGATTTTCGTCGTCATATCCACTAGTATATCTTTCATTGGACAATTCTCTCTGACAAAAACACCGAAACCCATTTTTCAGATTACTGTAACTTCCAAGTAAGAACAAATTTCAGACCCATTTTTCTTTAAAATGATTCAACTTCATCACTATTTGCCTGTTTGACTGTCATTGTAGATTGAATTATAAGAAACCCAGTTTAAGAATTGATCTTTAAGGTCTTAAATTGATATGGGTCCTTTTAATTTAGCTCAAAGTAATTATATTTATTCAATTTGGAGTTTGATGTTCTTTATTGTTGAACTTGTGTGGTTTTAAGCAGAGAATGAGAGCTTGGTGAAAAGTTTTGGGATTTGATTTTTAGTTGATCTGATAATGTTGCCTGTTTGCTCTGCCACCCCAAACTGTGCTTCTCATTCCCAGGTGAGATTTCACTTACTAACTATGAATGACAAGGAAATATGTAAGATATTTACAATTAACGTCAGATATATCATTGTTTTTATGGATTTTATGAAGTTTGAACTATGTCAGTAGTTTGCTTATCTTATGGCCAAAAAAAAAATACAAAAACAAAACTATATAAGTAGTTGCATATGGTTCATCCAAGTTGTTAGAGTTTATAACTTTTGTACAAGAAAGACGAAGAAACAATTTTATTTTCTCTCCTATCCTATTGACGAAGAATCAAATTATCACTAATATTGTTAATTTTGTGGCCATTGAGCTGGGGGAATTTAATTGCCCTTTAAATTACCTGAGGTGAACTTGAGAGAAACTCCTTGCTGAGGGCATGTGCACCCGGGAATAGTTGGAGCAAATGCTTCAGATATCTGGTGCCAATAAAAGAAAATTAAGAATTAAGGAATTAAGTCAGATGGTACTAGTTCGATATGTCTACTACTATCAGAAAAAAAAAAAGCATTTTTTATGTCTACTATTATATGTATGGCATGCATAGAGATGCAAAACTTAACATCTGATGCTTTAGAAGATTTCCTTGAAACCAAATTTAATCCAATCAATGATTAAAATAATGGCATTGGAGTGAAATTCAGAATAATGGTATACTTATATTTTGAAATTTGAATGCTTACAAGAAGTTTATAAATTGGAAGTTTGGCTTGAGGGGGTCAACCTATGTTTTCTTGGTACTTTACGTTGACATATTGGAAGGGTTGAACCAGCTTTCTTAGTGCCATGGGATGATAGAGCTAAGATGTACAAATTTCTGTATCTTTGACCTTAAAGTTCAAGTGAAAGAAATTTAGTTAGAGGATCCAACACAAATAGACCTTTTCTGCTTTTGGGAAGAAAATTAGGACACTCTTAACCTCATTGACTTCCAAGCACATATGTGATGCATTTTTGTGAAATAGTTTTTGCTGACATACTTTTGAAACAATCAATCCTGCAGATTTCATTACATGGATTGCGACCCCTTTCCTCATTCCAGAAGGATTTTGAGGCCAGATGTATTGTGGAAGACACTGCTTTTTTAGGCTTGCCAAATGGAACTCAATACCGAGGAGAATGCTTTAAAACACAAGCTACAAAGTCTTTCTACTCCAATTTTGTTAAGAGCTCTGGCCAATCAGTTTCCATAGATTTCACTAACAGTCATTCCTGCCAAACTAAACCAGATTATTTGGGATGCAAGGTTTCAAATGTCTGGAGTTCTTCAGTTGGAACAATAAATGAACGATACCCCTTAGGAAGGGCTGCAGTGAAATATATAGAGAATTCTAGCACAGCTGCAGTGGAAGAGGGGTTCATGGACTTGACTGAACAGTCACCTCAAAATGCAAACATTGTACTAGGAACTGTAGAACCTGAAACCATATCAACTACTGATATGATACCAGAGTATTCGACCTCTGTATCTGACTCCCTAGCCACGGATAATGATACATTGCTGAATACAAAAACAAGTATTGATGATTATTTGGCCGGTGTTAATAAATCCTTCAGTGCTTCAGTCAACAAGGGGGAAAATGCTGTCAAAAGCTCTCTAGATGCAATTAATTCATCAATTACATCTGTCATTAAAAGTGCTACTGCTGCAGTGGATAATGCCGTTGGTGGAGTGTTCTCAATTGCTGATCAAAGCAGAAATTTGGCTGGTAATAGATTAACAAGCTTTTCAAGTGACCTGAAGGAAGCCACAAGTAAAGCATCTGTTGTTGCTGTTGATGTATTGAGGCGTACAATTGTTGCATTGGAGGATTCTTTAACAAATGGGGCTTCCTTTGTCGTTTATTCTTATGGGTCCGCTAAGGAGCTGCTTCCTCCAGACATTAGGGGTGCTCTGGATTTGTCTGAAGGGAGAGCAATAGAAATCTCGAGGCCAGTCAGGACAGCTTTTCAACAGGTATTCTCATACATTGTTTTACACTTCCATTTCATAGCTTAATTTTTGGATGATTCAATGGCATCACTCTGTTGTGAGATTCTCATTTTTCTTCAAATTCAGGTTCAATGCAAAATTGCCATCCAGCCTAATTAAGTTACTTTAAATAATAGAGAATGATTTCCAAAGTTCCAAATGGTTTGGATTATCTGGTTTATTTCTGGCTCTATGGCTGGGAAAATGATTTCCTACATCGAGCATATATAGCGCCCCTCTCACAACAAGTGTATCACACTTGTTGTGAGAGGGGCGCTGTATATGCCCGATATAGGAAATACTGTCTCCTATGGCAGGCCATCAGTCATCACTTTTGCTGTAGACATCCTAAGTATTCTGTTTAAAAAATCTTGATAGAAGTTGTTTTGATATCTGTGATACACAAGTGTTCATATATTACATGCTGAAGTTATCTTCTGTGAACAGGTTTATATTGCTATAGAGGGGCTGGAGAAAAGTTTAGGCTTGGATCCTTTGGATCCAGTTGTTCCATTTGTTCTTTTCCTAGGCACCTCAACCACTTTATGGTATGAATATTCTTTTGTGCTCAAAAGATTTCGTTATTTATTTGCATTAGGAGAATAACCACCCTAGCATGGAAAATTCATACTTTTTATCAGATATGTGCAGGGTTTTTTATTGGGTGTGGACATACAGTGGTTACTCTGGAGATTTATCTCCTAAAATAACTTTTGAGTTCTTGAATGGGAAGGAGAATGCTGTACTCATTGATGTCCGGCCTGAGGCAAGAGACTGTAATTCTTTCTGGCCTTTTATTTGTAGAGCCAAATATGCTAATAACTCTGGTTTCTCCATCAAACAATCAACCAAATTTGGCTAATGCTTTGATTCCAATATTACTATATATCTTCTACTCTTCTCAAAATATGTTCTTAAAATTATCTTTTATCCCCTGCTAGGTATGCTGTTATAGTTATAGACTCATGGTTCCTTTTAGCTCTTTTAGTATAATGAAAGGAAAATTTATCCTCCATCCTCTGGTTAAGAATATTTTCTCTGTGAGTTTCTGAATGTTGAATTTCCCACTGATATTTGGCGATGGGATTTTTCTTGGTTGAAGGTTCTAAGAGAAAGAGATGGTATTCCTGATCTTCGACGTGCAGCTCGGTTTCGTTATGCAAGTGTAAATCTACCTGAGGTTGGTTTGGAATGTTGTTTTAAAGACATTTATCAAGGAGTTCTATTGTTAATTTGTGATAAGGAAGAGTACAAAATTCCAGTACCTTTGCTTTGCTGCTACTAATGACATGGAGCTAAGTGTGCGTTTGGATTAGCTTTTTGCTAAAATCTTATTTGCTTATTTGTTGGAAGTTGGTTAAAGTACAGCTGAACCTAGAAAAAGTGGGGCTTTCACTGTACATAAGCAAATAAGATAAAAAGCTAAATGAAAAAAAGCTAATCCAAACTCACACTAAATAAAAACAAATAATTTTGATTTCAGCAGTCTTTCACTCCTTTGCTGCTAAGCTGTAGGTTACATATTGTTAGTTAATTTCAGGTTGATGGCTCTATAAGGAAGTTGTTAAAGAGTGGAAGAGACCTCGATGACACCTTGATTGCTGCAGTTATTCGAAATTTGAAGATTGTTCAGGTATGCAACTTGACATTTTTCAATAGCTGAGCACCATGGGATTAAAAACTGTTATAAAGGGAATCATATTAAAAAGTGCATACTAACATTTTGGTCTTGGACCTATAAAAACTTGTGCTTTAGTCCAATGGTTTGGTCACTATGGACACCAGAAAGTAATTACAAATTCTTTACTTCTCTAAAACCTCAAAATACCATGTGATGCTCTTAGCTCTAATAATTATTGATCAATGTTTTCCTTCCTTCCTCTTATTTATTTATTTTTTTCATTTTAAACAATCTAAGAAGGTGCAATGATAGATATGAAAGAAAGATGCAGATGACCAAAGTGATAATTATAGGATACTTTAAATGGGTGAAAAAGTCCCTTGTTGGTAATTTAGCCGACAACTGGATCTATGGATGGTGTTGGGAATATAGATTTATTATGGTGCCATAAGGTTCCTTTATCCTGCACTTTCTTTTGATTTTCCCTGTTAAGATCTGGCTTGAGGAATGATATCTCTGAATATTATTTTTCTACTACTTGTAGGACAGGTCCAAGGTCATAGTCATGGATGCTGATGGTACTCGCTCCAAAGGCATTGCAAGATCCTTGAGAAATCTTGGGATTAAGGCAAGTAATTCTAAACTTTTCAAGATTCTACTGTAACAAAAGTATTTATAAATTTTTCAATATTCTACTATAGCAAAGTAGTTAAGTAACAAGCAAAGTAGAATGAGAGAGTTATTTCATCAAGAAAATTATTGTCACTGGCTTTATATGTATAATGAGTTTCTTATCTTCATCTTACAAGTACAGAAATGGAACTTAACTGGATAAGTACATAGGAGAGAAACATCATAGTTAGATCTTCAAGTATTCTATTCCTTAAAGCATATTATTAAATACCCTGTGGCTTGTAGGTGTTGACACTAATATCGTCTGTAATCACTAACCTTTCCCTATATTTTATACGATCTTATATTCATATTTGCTTCATTGAATTTTCAAGTGATATTTCTTATGACAGTGATAAATGACATTGTATATATTAATAAAATACCAATGCCATTTTTCAATTAGTGTTCACCATAGTATCCTTATCTTCTGCTAATTTAGTTGTTATTTTCTTGTACACTGTACATGCATAGGAGCAGGGTCCACTATATATGTTACAACCTTTTCGCTTATTACTTTTTGGAAAATTAAAGCCAGGAATAATACAATCATAACTGATGTAATTCTGAAAATAGTTCAAACCTAGAATTCTTGTTGTAGCATTAACAGAGGTAAATCTGTATTTTGCTTATTTCTTTTTGAGAATATAATGCTAGGAACAACACAATTGTTGTTGTATTTTTATTTATTTTTAAATGTTTTTCCTGGGATATGCTCAGAATTGGACTTTTGGGTACAGCGTCTAGAGGTGTAAGCTCCATTATGCAAATGGTAATTAAGCTATCTTAAACCTTGACAATGTTGATGTGATTCCATATTGGACAGCTAAATTCATAATGAATCCATTTGCTTTAGTTCAGTTTAGTGAAGTCACTTTTCTTGGTGGACAATAGCAGCTGATTTTGCAAAAGTTGGATGGTTGTATATGCCTAGTCTGCTAGTGTAACTATAATTCAAGAAACTTAGATGCAAGATGAACCTTCAATTCATTTTTCCTAAAATGGTCAAATACTCCTGCTGTAAAAATTAAAAAGTGGGAAACCATTACAAGTTTACAACTAACATTGATAGTACCTGAATCATTAAAGAAACTTATGCAGTAGCAAATTAACCCATTGGCCTTTGAAATTGCTAATAATAGTACTGTACTACTGTATATTAATGGTTTGGTTGCTTCTTTACATGACAGAAACCATACTTGGTCCAAGGTGGCTTTCAGTCTTGGGCAAAGCAGGGTCTCCGTATTAAGGAGCTCAAACTGGAGACAACACTTGCTGTACTCAATGAGGTGTTTTTTTCACTCCCTCTGCTTACACTCTTAACATCTAGTAAATGCCTTAAGAGATATAATATCCTGCTCAGTACCTTTTTTCCTTTTTCAATATGTTTAGTATAAAGATTCAAATCCGAGACACCATGCCTTCAATGATCAACTGAGATTCATATCTGATAGATGATATTGGTACTGATAAATTTTTAATCTGCAGGGAGTATCTATTGTCAGCTAGTAGAAAATCAAGTTAATGAAATGCTTAGGTTGGATAATTTTATTTTAATGCTTTATAATAATTTTATGACCCCCCTAAACTACCTTCTTCATATCCACAAGGCCCCATATATTGTTTGTAAGTAATGCTTGTATACTGGGTAATGTGACTATGTGATGCTATCAATTGACTGCACAAATAAGATGTGAGGATTAATGACTCTTAGAAACATGAGGGATAGTCACAAGTGATAAAGTCAGAATACTGGGATATCTTTTTGGTTCTTGATGTGACTATATATATATATTTTAACTTTATATTAATGCAAACTTGGGTCATTTCAGGAAGCTGAGGCAATCCTGGAGGAAATCAGTCCTTCTCCAGTGCAAGTTCTTGGGTTTGGCATGGTAAAATTCTGGTCATGTGGATAGTAGCTTTGTTATTGGTTCATTGCAATTATATACCATTTTGGTTGTCTTATTCCTCCAATGGAAGCTACCTTCGGAATTACCTCCTAAATCCAGAGGGATGGATTGAACATGATCAATAACTTGTATTTTTATTTTCTTTTTATAGTATGTGGCATGCACCTGACATGCATTTAGATGTGTTGGAACCCATCTTTAATTAGCTCTATTCATGATCCATCTAACGAAAAAAGTTACTTGAGAGTTTGATCTATCATGTGTTTGTGTTGTGCAGAATTATTCGTCCGCTGATTTTAGATTTACATTTTTGGAAGATTTATTGTGTGATTGATTAAGATTAAATGGACTATTCTGTGATCAACTAAGACTAAATGACCAATGCAAATTAGTTCTTTAGTTAATAATTGAACCAGCATTATTCAGGTGGTATTTTTTTTTTTTTGGATTTTATTTGAAATTGATTATGTGAATTTCTTGGAATTTCAAGTTCATCTTTCACTAACCAATGCGACTACTTTGTGTTTACAGGGTTTCATTGTGGCACTTTATGCACTACTAGGTATGTACATTTCTTCCTTGGAACGTATAATATATATATATAAAAACTTTTATGATATGCTTTATTGGGGTCCATCCAAAGTGGATTTTGGTTTGTACATAAGTAGTAATATTTGGTATGTATCTTTTGACATTTCTTGAAGTTAAAGTGAGGTTCTTTTGTCTTTAACCTTTTACAAGTTGAATTTGTACTTTTTTTTTTTTCTTTCTCTGACCTATTTTCTCAAGTTACATCTAGTGTAACCATCTATGAATGTTACACCGCTCAATTATTTTATACTGGATTAATATTTTAAAAATCTCATTGTTGGATTACACGTTTTATTTTTTCTTAATGTGCTCACCAAATTTCATGTCAATTAGATGTTATTTGCTATCGAATGCATAAACTCATATGATTTAAGAATACAAAAAAAAAAAAAAAAAAAACATGAAATTTCAACATTTTAAGTGGAGTAACATTAACAAGAGTCACGCCAATTGCAACATAAACCTAACATATATATATATGAAAGCAAGATTGGTTACAAATAAGATTAGGAAAAAAATGTAGAGCTCCTCATGCATCTGTCACTCTTGGCCAACAACATTAAGTAGTATCTCTCCAATTTTTTCCTACGTCAATAAACCAGATTGATTTTACCCCTGTATATCTGTCACCCACCAGAACAATTATATTAATGCTTCTTGTGGTTTCATCCACCAAATGAAAGGGCCAATGTAGTTATGTATATTAGGTAAGTGGGTTTTGAATGTTCATTGGTCCCAGTCTATGATAGATAGCCTTCTGTAAATGCATGTGACATACCTGAACTAATACAATTATAATTGATGGTTTTCAATTTTTTTTTTTTCTTTTTCTTGAATTCTTTTCTTTTCCCCCTAACCATGCTCCTAGTGATAGCACTTGTGGAATTCGTTGAATGATCATTGGTTGTGATTGGCAATTGTTTTATTGTAGCTTAATTGCTTGTTTGTTTGGGCTGTTTGTGCATATCTATTTCTTTTACTTGACTTGCTACAGGAATGGCTTCTGTTTAAATAATCACCTAGTTTCAGCTGGTATATTTGTAGCTTGAGTGCTTGTAGCCGAAAAAGACAAAAAGAAAAAGAAAGGAAGAAAGAAAGAAAATTAAAAGAAGCTTAGTTGATTGTTTATTCTTGATGCTTATCTATATCGTTCTTCTTCAACTTGACATTGGCTTCTTGTTAGAATACTTGTTCTATTCATATGATCATCTAATCTTACTTCAATGAATATATATATATATATATATTCATTTTTTTGGGGTTTACCCTACTTTTCCATCTAACCATAGTTAACTTTGCCTCAGAATGGGAGAAGACATTACAAATTATTGGCATTGTTGGCTTGGGTCAGGTACTCATTCTCTTCTCCATATGAATGTTTATATCTATTTCTTTTCCAAATAAAGTTGGAAAAATTGCGAACATGTTGAAAATTTTGATTAAAATGTCTGTGTGGTTTTGCATGTTTTTGTGTGTCCCTGTGCATGCCCATATCAATGGATAAAGAGTTTATTTATATTTCTACTTTCTACAATCTAAAGACTTTGTTGAATTTGTTGTTGTTTACATAGTAATATCAAACCTTAGTTTTCTTGTGACAAACCAGTTAGCTGGACCTGAGGAAGGTCTTTTAGTTATATCATGGTCCATGTTTGCCTATACTAGGAGGGTCACTAGTTCAAAATCTCCATTGAATATTTAATTAGATAGTAAAGTATGGTGCATTAACTATTTGTCATCTAGCATTTATTGTTTCCCCTGCTTTCTGTTTCTCCCAAATGCAGTTCTTGTCCTCCTGGACTTCCTCCCTCTTTTCACTTATGTGTGTGTCCTCAAGTTTTTTTGATAGGTAATAGACAAATTTTATTAAAGAGAAATCTTAAAGTGCATAAAGCATATACAGTAAGAGTTACTGATTTACAGGGACAAAAGCAGGATTAATAGAAGACAAGGACGAAATAAAATCTAAAGTGGAGCTTTTAGTATTCAAGTTCCAGACTCTAGACCATTCAAATAAAGAAATAGAAAACTCATTCAGCAACTGACTCTCAGTTTTTTCTTTGTCCTCGAAAATACGGCAATTGCATTCCTTCCAAATCAGCCACATTAAGCATAAAGGGACCAGATTCCAAATATCTGATGAGTGTGTCCTCATGTTTTGGGTTTGATATGTTTTCAGTTTGCTTCGGGGCTTCTTTTGTATACATTTCATGTTCATGGGTTATGGCAACTTTTGGCATATTTTTAAAACTGAACACAACAAAGCATTAATTTTCTACATTTTATTAGCTGTATATGTATCATGTATGATATACTTCTACAACATATGATCTAAATAATGAGCATAGAGTTGATGAATCATCTGATGAGGTTTTTTTGGATTTAATGTCTTGTAAATGGTACTGAATTTCTGGGTTGAAACCTTCTTTTGGCACCATCTAGGCAACTGGTACTGCTTTCTGTGCAGGGAGATTTCAGTGGGAAAGGCTTGTGTAGCCTAATATTAGTGCTTGATCAAAAAGAGTATTTCCACTAGTAGACTAATCCTTTTGGTATGAAACATGGATAATTAATTGTCCTCAAATGTAGCTCTTTTTTAGCATCCGAATTTGTTCTACAAGCAGGAAAAACATAAGCTGGGCACTTATGATCTCTAAATGCACTTTTTATGTCGCACCATGGATAGTGAATATAGGATTTGAATCCAAAAGTTAGTTTCAGCCTAGTAATCAACATGATAAAACTTTACAATGACCTGATAATTTATGGTATTCTGAGCACATCTTTTAATGGATCTTTGCTTCAGCTTGCATGTACTAAATGTCCATTGTTAGTGGTTTAGAACCCATGTTATGGGAGGTAGGCTCAGATGCTGGGTGCCTATTTGTCTCATTTATGCATATATAATACATATATGAGTATATTTTAAAAATTTCTGTTATGTTTCCTAAACCTTGTGCATTGTGGTTCTTCCTTTCCTTATTTCTGGGTTTATTGTAACTCCACCAGACCATCTTTCGGCGGGTTGCTTCTTATGAGGGCTCTGAAGATTTTAAGCAAGATGTGAGGTAAATCCTACTTTATTAGGCCCTATCTGATCATGTAATCTTGATAGCAGAGAGATTGATTAATTCCTTTTTATTTGATATCCCTGTTTATATGTATCTTTAGATTAATTAGAGTTATTTAAAGAATCTATCAAAGGGTGGGGAAAATCTTAATTATAGATCTCTTGTCCATTCTTGGACTATTTTATTTTTGACGGATGGATGCTTCTTAATATCATGCTATAACACAAATTTTACTTTTCGTATCCAGATTATTGTGCTGTTAATCAGGCAGTCTGAATCTATGGATTTATGCGTATTATATAATGCTATCTTTTGTTTTGACTTACTGTTGCATTTAACATAGACACAAGTTAGGATTTGATGTACGCCAAAAGTTTGCCTTGGCGCACTGAAAATGAGATAGGATTCACCACATATCTATACACCTGTTAATGGAATTCTGAAGTCTGAACTAATGTCAGAATCATAATTTTTTTCTTTAATCTATATCTATCAATTTTTTTTTTTTTTTCTTTTTTTAATCTTTCTATTTTCAGGATATGTAATAATTTATATGATATTAAGGATAAAATCAAGTGAAAGCTTGGTTATGTAATGAATAAAAGTAACTCCGTAACATTGCAAAGTTTCTTTTTGATGGTTAATGTTCAAGAATTTTCAAGCATGCTGCATTGCTGATAGAAAGACATATTGATATTCTTGCATATAAGTGTAATATGATATGTTACTAAAGATTGTTTGTGCTTGGGCCGCCATGGGATTAGGATAAGTCTTAGGTTTAACTCTTTAAAGCAAAAGGCAGAGAAGAAAATAAATGAAAAACTAAATCTTTGTTTTTTGGGGAAAAGTTAATACTTTTGCCTGGTGCTTGTTAAAGCTTGCTCTCGCAAAATGAGCTCCGTAGTAATATTTTGCTGAAAATGGTGTGTGGAAAATGAAATAGAAAAATGGAGCTCTCAAAAATCCGACATGTGTACTGTCAGTATGCTTTATCCAGAAGAATCATCTGACTGAATGATTTACTTGCACTAAAATCTTCCTATGTTCCTTGAAGGTTGTTGCTTGCTCCTGTTAGATTTGGAGCTCAGGCAGTTTCATGGGCTGCTGGAAAATTGGAAACAAACCGCCTTGGACTACCAACTTCTCCTTCATCCTCAGATGTTCAGAACCGGGTATTGCAGGCTGCTGCAAAGCATGGATCTCAACCACCTGATACTGAAGGTATCCAAGAGCCATCTCCTGAATCAACAATTCCTGTTACTGAGAATGTAGATCTCTCGGAAGCATAAGGTTGAGACAGTTCTTGTACAGTACTTCAATTCGAGCCTCACATTCAAACATGAGAATTGAGCTGAGTTGTATTATCAGCAAATCCAAGTGAACTTGGATGACTGGATAGAGTGATTAATAACCAGTAATTGCATATTGACTTCTTTTGTGAAAATAAAGAGCAACCTTGTACATTTCATTGTCAGTGAAGCAAGTTTTGTACATTTTCATTAAATCGATTGCATTCCAGACACAGAAATTCTACTTTAAAAGTAAGTACCAACTTCCTAGATGCTAAGGTGGGTTTCTGACCCTATACATTAGTTCTTCTTTGGAGGCCATCTAGAAATTGACTAATTTTACTTCTTGTTGAGACTCTAGGGTTTGCAACCCTCTATGCTTCATCTTCTTGGGGATGGTTTCTGGACTCAAGAGGGCTTTGTTCAAAATGCTCAGCTAATAACATGACATTAGTAGCTCTGCAGAATCAGTAATTGTATTCTGCATCATATGTAAAGTAGGTTTCCTGAAATACCTTTAAGAAAAATCAAATCTGTATATTAAAAAAACAGAAGGCTTATTTTGCTTAATTTCTAACTCTTCTCCTAATGTGTTATATCTTAAAACAAAACAAAACAAAGTATTTTCATGTCAACATTTAATTTAATTTTTTATTTTATTAATTAACTATATTTTTTTAATCTCTATAAATCAATCTTTAATATGTTAAATTTCACTGAAATTTTCCTTCAAAAAATTTTCAGTATTTCATGTTTGACATGAATGTTCATTTCTTTGGGAATTTGGTGCTACTGGTGTGGGGGATTTTTTTTTTTTTTTTTTTTTTCCCCTGGCAGAGCCACAGAGGACTATGCTATACTACCAGTAGGGATGGCAATTTTGCACCAACCCGGCCCGACCCGCCTCGCCCCACACTGATTTTACCTGCCCTGTAGAGGTGGCGGGGTGGGGACGGGGCAAGACTTTTGCCCCGATCACCGGGACGGGGCGGTAATGGGATTGGCACCAACTCGCCCCGACCCGCGCCTACTTTTAATAATATTACAAAAATATCGGTTCTTATTATTATGTGATCATAACATTTTGGGTAATACCAATTCAAAGCAAAGAATCTTTGTTTGTGTTTATTAAAGAGAACTCATGTTAGTTGAATTTTTGAGATTTGAGTTTCATTTTAATTGAGGAGTACAAGTATTTTTTTGTAAATTTGGGGCGGGGCGGGGCGAGGCGAGGTGGGGCGGGGTAGGTTGCCCCCCGACCATCGGGGCGGGGTGGTGCCGGGTCACATGTTTATAGTTCGG
Source organism: Fagus crenata (assembly GCA_014362285.1). NCBI lineage: Eukaryota > Viridiplantae > Streptophyta > Magnoliopsida > Fagales > Fagaceae > Fagus > Fagus crenata. Next base: position 23,937 of record BKZX01032459.1, read on the forward strand.
GGCGGGTACGGGTCACCCATGATCCGGTCCCGATCCGCCTCGTTGCCATCCCTAACTACCAGTAATCAGTTGGAAGAGATCACATTTTCCTTCAAACCCACTTGCAAGAAGAATAGAAGATCTAATAGAGGTTGTTTCGGCTTGTTATTATTTATTTCATACAGACCCATCATTGATATCATTTCAATATTAACCATTAACATCTTGCAGTAGTGGCTTTAGGATATTTTTTACAGTGTTCATTAAAAAAAAATTTAAAGGAATAAACTATAAGACATTCCGTATGTGATATGAATATGTGATAGACAAAAAGAACTAATTTTATTAGTTCTCATTATGAATTTATTAAGCTATTAATTTTATTAGTTCTTATTATGATTTTGTTAAGCTATTAAAATATAATTAAGTTATGAATTTATGATTAATTAAATGCACTAACTATACTATGCACTAATTAGTAATTACAACCAACATAATTTATTAGTTATTTATTTTCTTTGTATGTATCCAATTGTCTTTGTTTTTTTGCAAAGTGATTATTCAGTATTCTAGGATTACAAATAAATGCGTAGTCCCTCTCTCACATGAATGGTGGGTCCTACTTATTAAATTCATTTTAGGACCCACCATTCATGTGAGAGGGAGACTACGTATTTATTTGTAGTCCCAGACTACTGAATAATTTTCCCTTTTTAACATAAAAATCCAAAAGTAAACACAATAACTTAATTCATTACCCAATTCCAAAGGAACAACAAACGATCACATTTATTCATAAAATATAAATTAAAAAAAATCCACAACTCACAAACAATCACATTTATTCATAAAATAAAAATAAAAAAACTCGACAACTCACAAGGACCACAAAGCCACACAACTCACAAAGTAATTAAACTATACCGTAAGATTACTTATCAGATTAATTATTTGTCAGTGTGGTATAAGTAACAAATGCTGAAATAATTTTATACCACCATTTTAATTACTTGTTAGTGTTAGTGTGTTACCATTTGTTGGCGTTGGCATAAGTAACAAATGCTGACAATAAACCATCTAAATTTTATACTAATCTTTTAATTATACTAAGCATTTTACCAAATTAACATGGCTCACCGCCCACACAAAAAGACCGACCATTCCAATTCAAAATAACTTTGTGAGCATATGGCCTACTCTCCACTTTTCTTTTCTTGAGAGAGAGAGATGGGAACAACAAAGGCAGCGAGTAGAGAGGGGACAAATGATGCGGGGAATGGTGAGCTGCAGCCTAGAAGGCAACGAGGGGCGATTTTGGCGACTCTCTATTCGACTGGTTAAGCATCTCTTTATTAGGCAGTGGGCTAGCTAAAAATATCTCTCTATTCGACGAGGTAACTAATTAGTTTAGGATTTCAAAATAAAAAATAAATAATTGAAGGAAATCTTATTAGTGGGTTGACTAAAAAATGGGTCAATAATTAGTTGTTGTTATGTGGACTCACTTTTTATTTTTTTATTTTTAAGTCAAGGTGTTTTTTTTTAAAAACAATTGTGTATATAAACTTTTTGAATTATCAATACTTCCAAAAAAAGCATCGATATAAACTTTGGAGATGGCTTGATAAGATTACTTGTCTTCTACGTATGCTCAAAAAAGAAAACCATTTTTAAACATTTGCATAAATTTAATAATATATGAGTCCTAGCTAATTTTAGCAAGTAATTTTAGCAATATCTTTGTATAACATAAGGAATTTACGCAAATATAGATGTTTTTTAGTCGTTGGTTGGATTTGCTTACCAAATAAGAAAAGGGTTTGCATAAGATGGGAAGAATGGTAATATGTAAATTTTTTTTATCATATCATGCAATAATGATGATGAAAAATATATTTCATAATATTTACAAATAAATGTTGTGTAGAAAGCATATATATCTTTTCGCCTATATAAACTCAAGGACTCCAAATTAGTTTGAATATAACAAAAGCGACATTGTGAATTGTGAGGTAGAAAGAAAGAGTGATGGAGTACCCTTCAATTATGAAAATATTCTTCTTTATGATGAGCTATCCAATTCTCAAAGAGATTTTTGTACATAAGTATTTTTGTATAAACGATGTTCAAGGCCGAAAAAAGAGATCGTTGTTCATGGTGGAATTTCAAGAGAGTTTTCTATAATATGGTTTTCCTACTAATAACGGGTAAGTGATTATGTTTTAAACTTCAAATTCCTATCTTTTGTTCTTGTATGAATATCACTGATGATTTTTTTTATTTATGTTATGTTTTTAAAAGTTGTACATAATTGTTTCTTTCTGGATCCACATTTGTTGAATTATGTCTAATCAGAATTGGTTAATCCTTGAAGGTCGGAGGAGTCCATATGCATTTCATGTTCATACAATTTGGAGAAGGAAATCAGTCCAAGAAAGGTATCGTCAATAATAATAATATACGTTGTAACCCAAAAATGAACAATTTACCAACGGTGAAGCTTCTTGTCCAATAGGCAATAGCACTACTTCTCTGTGTCTTCTTATTTTTTATATTTTATTTTTCGCTTTTCATTGTTTATTTAGGAAGAGCTTACTGGGGGACGAATTATCATTTAAGCATCCTTGCAAGTTGCAAGCATCTCGCAATTAAATGACACATGTAAATGAAATGCTCATGTGGATTCAATGGAATTGCATTGGTAAGTGAGGTTACAATGTAATTGCCTTTCTAATATACGGGGACTTTTATTTATGGAAGTTGATGAACAAAAACACATGTGGATAAAGTGTCACTTTTGAAACCACATGTAAGTAAAGTAAACCCATCCAAATTAGGTGGGTAAAGCGTACTTATATATATATATATATATTTTGTGGAAACTCTATGTTTGGAGAGGGAGAGAACCATGGGCTCAAGCCAGTCAAATAATCCACTACTAGTCGTAAACCCGTGTGATGCATGAAAAAATTACTTAAAATAAAATTTAAAGAATTATTGGTCTAAATATAATTTTTTCTGTCTTTTATATCTTGTCTAAATATGAAAATTGATAATTATTTAAAGACATTTATTATTATTATGTTTATATATAAAATATAATATAATATTAGGCATTTATTATGATTGTGTTTATATATACTAAACAATATATTATTTCTACTAAAGAAAATATAATGTATCAAGATT
>BKZX01032460.1:0-10364 GCA_014362285.1 Fagus crenata
GTTTGGATATATGGGCCACCAACTCCTGGTACTAGACTTGGGCTATGGTAGTGGTTGTGTGTTGTCCGTGGAGATTTTTGGTAGCTGATGGCTTATGAAAGTGGAAGAATGAATATTTAAGTAGAAACAAAAAATACATAAATAATACCTAAAAAAGGTTGGATTCGTTCACATTTCTATCCTATGATACTAATTTATAGCCAACTTTCTCACAAACTCATTTTCACATTTCATTCAGAAACCACACAAAAAAAAAAAAATCAAATTTTATCAACACGATGTCATAAATAACTCTGTGTACCTGAGCTCTTCTGATTCTCGCCTCAAAGGCAAAACGCGGAACAGAAAAAGAGAGCTTCTAGACGAATAAGGGGCAGAGAGAAAAATATTTTGAGGTAGGCGGCAAGTATTAAGTAAATCTCAATGGTATGAGAGAATTTTATTTAATAAAAAATGTATTCCTTTTTTTTTTAAAAATGTTACCTAATAGGTTGTTAAAATCTAGAATTCCATAGGAACGATGAGGGGATTCCGTGAATCGAATCGGAAATTGTAAGATTTTAATTTTCCTTGAGAGTGGGATAAAAAATGATGATATATGTTAAAGAATCATAGAAATTTTTAAAAGGAAAATAGATAAATTTGACATGATGCAAATTTTATACTCTACTTCTCAACGATGTAAAAAAAGAATATTATATATTTTTTAATATGAATGATTTAGAAATCAAGAATTAATTAATAAATAAGAAATTAACAAGAGATTAGAAATGTTCATATTATTCTTTATATTGTATAAGTTTATTACTTGTGTATTTATAATTAATTAATATTTATGTTCAATAGAATTGTCATTCAGTTGGCACTCTCAACTTAGTGTTATTCTTAAAAAAAAAAAAAAAAATTCCATATGTGACACTCTTTTGACTAACAAAAATAAAAATAAAAACTTGGCACTGTTACTTTAAAAATCTTCCCATCTTTAATGCTTCAACTACCCCCACCTACCCAAGTAAGCTGCAACTTTTTTTTAAGCAAAAATGTATTTTTGGTCCTTATATTTTGGGGTATTTTTATTTTAATTCTTATATTTTAAAAATTTTTAATTGAATCCTTGTGTTTTTAAACCGCTCTCAATTAAGTCTTTGACGTCATGTTAGCTCTATTAAAAATCTGTTTACGTGGCTGACTGATGGAAATTATTAAGGTGATTAATTGTGTCATTTAAATATAATAAAAAAATATTTTATAAAACCACCTCAGCAGCCACTCTTTTTTTTTTTTTCTTTTTCCTTTTCTACTTTCCTTTCTCTTATTTATTTATTTCTTTTCTCTCTCCTCTGTTCTGATTCCTCACCGATTTCTCACCGCAATTCCTTTTCTCTAAATCCCTCTCTCCAGTCTCCACCACTAACCCCAGTACTTAATGTTTCTAATTACATAGATTGGTGAAAATAAAAGATCCAGTATACACAATAACAAAGCCCAAATCCTAGAATCTATCACCAACAAAACCCAAACCCCGAGTTTCCCATCATTTTCCACATCAGAGAAAAGAAGCTCAAACACGATGCTCGGCCGCCCTTGGTTGAACCTGCAGAACTTAGGGGTGAGCTCAAACACGATGCTCGACCGCCCTTGGTTGAACCTGCAGAACTTAGGGGTGAGCTCGAACACGATGCTCGGCGAGGTGAGATCGAAAACAAACCTCTGTGTAAGGTGAGATCGAGACAATGGCAGTGGATTTCGAGCCTCCATCATCTTCGGACGTGGCGATAATGTTTTGCTGGTAATAACCTCAGAGAAATCGTGGGTTGTGACTCCAAGCTTTGGGTGGTCAGGTGAGCCATGGGGGTTTGAGTCTTGGGTTTCACGGTGGTGAAATGGGTAACTATGGGACTTTGATTTTGCTCTGTGTGTGGTGGATTTGAGATTATTGGGTTGATTTTTGGAATTATGGCTGACCCACGATGTGAAATATGTGTTTGATTTGGGAATGGATGGGTTGGGTGAGCTTAGGTTTTTGGCATTATAACTTGTGTTCTTGGTTCTTCAAACCTCAAAACCCAGTGTTCTTGGCAATGTATTTTTGTTTCAATTCTTTGAACTAGTTTTGTTTATGTGATTGAACTTTTTCATGGTTTTGTTTTTATTTTGTTACACTTTGAAATGGCGTTAGTCATTAGACTTGGATTTTATTCATATTGTTGTTGCAGTTACAATTTGGGTTTAATATTGTTTGGTGTTTGGCTGCCAAGAAAACGAAAGAGAAAATAAGAACTTTGAGTTTCATTTTGTTTTGTTATTTTATTTTATTTTAATTGAGAAATTAATATTTAGTTTTATTTATTTATTTATTATTTGTTAGTTGCTGAGTTGGCAAAAAAATGGTGGTCAGGTCATTTTCCGTAAATCACGTAAGCATATTTTTAACGGACATGACGTCAAGGAGTTAATTGAAAGCGGTTTAAAAACATAGGGACTCAATTAAATTTTTTTAAAATATAAGGACCAAAATGAAAACACCCCAGGAGCCAAAATTGTATTTTTGCCTTTATTTATTTATTTATTTATTTTATGTACTTTACACTTCCAGCCGGATGAGAATGCCCAGTAACTCAAGTCTCTCTCAGATCTTCATTCCTGTGGTTGTGATCTATCTCCAAGTCCACCCTGTTACATAATATATGAACTACGAACTTGAGAATTGAGATGCTTGTCTCGCGGGAGCTCTCTCTACTCTATTGCACTAATTCTAAAAAGGTAGACCATTTGTATATATCAAACCATAATTGTTTATGACTCTCTCTCTCTCTCTCTCTCTTTAAGATCAATGGTGTCTCTTTGAGTCCACTTTTCCTGATTTTTTTTTTTTTTAATCAAATGTTTTGTATGTTTTAAAACCCATTATGTGCTTTGTTTCTTTTGGGTGGGCTAATATTTTTTTATTTAAAAAATATAGGTATAATTTTAATTTTTTTTAAAAGTCAGGCTGGGCTAGCCAATGAGACAATGAAAGCTTTTTGATCACACTCTGTTGTTTTGTTGTTTATTCTGATTGAGATCGCAAGTAATATCTTTTGGTATTGCAGGGTTGCAATTCGTTTGATCTCAGCCGTTCATTTAATCTAACGGTTTCAAAGTTTTTCAGCTCACCAAAAGTTAAAAAGACAACTTTACCGTTAGAATTTTTCAACACCAGCGGGAAGTGATTGAGCCAGCCATTTCAAAAAATTTCAAAACCCTCCTCTCTCTCTCTCTCTCCTCTCCATCTCTTCAGTTTCTCTCAAAACTCCTTTCTCTCTCTCTCTCTCTCACCGACGCTTGTACGCCCGCAAACTCGTGCCCCTCACCGGTGCTGAAGAGATCGGGCTCTCACCTCGTTGGAAAACCCTGTCGGTATTTTCTCTCTTGCTCCCTCACTCTCTCTCACCTCACCAGCTCACTCCGTCCCCGCTGATCGTCACCTGTAGGGTCCAGGTCTGGGTCTGGGTTGAAAGATCATCTCAAGCTTGCTGTTTTGTGAAGCATAATTGAAGATATTGGATTCTGGGTCTGGGTTGAGTTCCCAGTGGACATATCTCTATAGCGAAGGTACTCATTGTAGTAGAAATCTATAGGAATGATAATTAGAATAGCAAGGTATTTATTAGATTTTTCCTGGACTCGACACATTGAATTTTGAAAGTTTTGCAAGTTTGATTAGTATAGTTTGTTTTTGTTAATAGTATTACTACCTTGTTTTCTTTGAAATCACATATATAAATGCACAACTCTTGTCATATTGTATTCGTTTTCATAGTAATCTCATTGTTCAAGTTTATAGTACATGAAAAAGATTAATGCTTTTATGATACAAGATTAATAATCAGAGAGTTTGGTTATTATTTTAGCTCAACTGAAATGTATTTAATCTAAATATGTTTTTGGTTTCCTTCATATCTTAGGTCTTATACCTTTTTTTTCCTCTTTTGAATATCTCAGTTCTTATAATGATTCTTAGTCCTCTGTTTTTTTTTCTTCTAAATTTCTTTTCTATTTCAGTAAAATCAGAGAGGAATGCAATTATAGGTCTTCAGAATAATGAAAGCTAAATGGAAGACCTTGAGCTCCCTTTCTTAGACCTATCCACAATAGCTGGTGCCACTGACAACTTTGCAATCAACAAGAAGCTTGGTGAAGGTGGTTTTGAATCTGTTTACAAGGTAAGAAGGATAATAATTTTTGTTTGAATATAGTATGCAAATTACATATATGCCCTTATAAGTGGCTAACTTGACAGATTTGCTCAAACCATACTAGACTAAGTATTCCAACACTCCCCCTCATGTTGATGAAAAGATATTTCTCATGCCCTGTTGGGTTTTGGTGTGGGTTGTATTTGGCCGCATGAATGGTGCATCACATGGGATTATTGCCCATGTTTACTTAGGCTCCATTTGTTTCGATGTAAAACATTCTCCACCGTAAAATGTTTGTAAATGTAAATAATTTCAGGGAAAATGATTGTTTTTCCAGTGTTTGTTTGTATTTTGGAAAATAGTCTGAAAATATTTTACAGTGTTTGGAGCAACGTAAAATGAAATTTTTTTTCTTCAGAAACAGCAAACCCACCACTGCAATCCTCTGCAAACCACCATTAGCAAACCCACAAACCCACCATCACAGCAAACCCACCATGAAAGCATTTTTTGGAATGCAATCAAACCCACAAATCCCCTAACAAGAAAAATCAAACAAAAATGAAAAAAAAAAAAAAAAATGGAAGGAGATTGCAGATCGGCAAAAACCGTTGGAGAACCACCGCAACAACCCGTCGCCCACCAGCAAATCACCACCGCGACCCACCTGGAATAAAGCCCCAAACAACAACCCGCGACCCATTGGAACAGAAACCCACAACCTTGACCCACCGCAAACAACCCGTTACCCACCGGAAATAAAACCCCAAACCCACAGTCCTCGTTTTGCTCCGCGAATCCCAAACCCATAGATCCTCGTCTCCACCGCCGCCTCCCTCGGCTGATCCGGTTGAACGAAACACGCAGCAAAGAGATCGCCCGAACCCAGGTCCTCGAGTCGGATCTCGCAGCGGGCCTTGCACGAAACGACCGGGGGCGACCTGCCCAGATCTTAACGGGGTGGCTGGGGTGGCTCGGGGTGGCTGGGATGGCTCGGGGTGGCTGGGCAGAGAGCAGAGGCAGAGAGCAGAGAGCAAAGGCAGAGAGAAGAGGCAGAGAAAGAGAAAGAGAACATAGCAAAGCCTCACGCGTGTTTTGGAAGGAAAATGGTTTACGGAAAATTTTTCCGTAAACCGTTTTCCGTATTTTACAAAGCCATTTTCCGGTCAAAAGAAAAAAATTTCCGTTGACTTTTCATTTTACCACGTTCCAAACATCCAGCCTGACTGAAAACGTTTTCCGTAAAACGTTTTCAGTCGATTCAAACGGAGCCTTAGTGAACAATTGTTGCTTATATTTGAAAGAAAGAAGAAAATGGTGCATGTATTGCATATAGGTGGAGGCATGTGGGATTGTAACTCATATGTTCTTACAAGTCTTACATGTCGGCTACTTTAAAAAATTGGTTCTCACCTTGGTCGAAAGTAAGCTGCACAAATATAAGGAAATGATGACTTAGTGGCACAAGCTCAATAAAGGTGATTGACAAGCTTGTGGTTTGAATTAACTGCATGTGTGACATGGGATAATAACCCATGAATCTCCAAAAGTTATACAAGTTGGCTACTTGTAGATTTGGATATCTTTGGCCGCAAAATGTGAAAAAGAGAAAGAGAGAAATTGTCACGGCAATTTCTCTATAAAATGAGTGCAGAGAAGCACCAAGAGATAGCTGTAGAGACAGCCAAGGAGAGCAAAAATGTAGTTCGAAGAGAGAGTTACGTTGGAGGGAGAGTGTTGCAATTGTGTGCAGAATAGAAGTGCTGCAGAGAGTAGCAAAGAGTTTCCAATGGGAGTGCCACACAAGAAAAAGAATAAAAAGAGATAGTGTTCTGAGTGTTTTATTCTTTATGTGTGAGAGTACACTTGGGTGTACATGGGTTTTGGGCTTAGAGAGAGTGCTTTTAAGCCAAACATTGTAATCTCCTTATTATTGTGAAACTTTCTCCCTGAAGTCTCTGGTGGATGTAGGCATTTTGCCGAACTACGTAAATTCTCTGTGTTGTGATGTGCGTGTGAATTTGACATGTTCTTCTCCACCAAATATTTTATTTTTCGCTTTTCAATTCTAGATACCTTTCCTTCTTCTCCGGTCATTGCTCCCACTTGAACCTATGCTCTGATACCAGTTGTTAGGAATAAAAAACAATATTCTTAGAACTTTGTGAGATGCAAAATGAAGAAGAACACGTAAAAGAAAAATTCACATGACACAAATTTACATGGTTCACCACTAGGGCTACGTCCATAGAGTTGCAGCGATCTTTCACTATAAATTAGGGAGATTACAAAGGTGGCATGAAAACACTCTGAAAAACCCAAACCCTAAATACACTTAATAAGCTCTTTTTTAAAGAATAATACTAGAGAAATATTCTCTTTATTCTTTCTCTCACGCGGCACTTACAGAAGGACAACACCGAGGCAATCTCTTTTTTTTTGTTCCTATTGCTGCTTCTTATTTTTCTCATGTACAAAGCTTATATTTATAATAGGCTTGATATCAACTTCAATAAATGCCAACCGAAAGTGCACACACAATTTCAACATTTTATCAGTACAATCTTCGGCCAAAGATATTCAAATCTACAAGTAGCCAACTTATATGACTTTTGGAGATTTATGGGTTATTATCCCATGTGATTCAAGCCACCTATGCAATTAATTCAAGCCACCTAGCTTGTCAATCACCTTTAATAAGCTTGTGCCACTAAGTCAACAATTGTCTATATTTGTGCAACTTACCTTCGGCTAAGGTGAGAACCAATTTCTTAAGAAGCCGACATGTAAGACTTGTAGGAGCATATGAGTTACAATCCCATATGCCTCCACCTTTGTGCAATACATGCACCCTTTTTTTCTTTCAAATATGAGTCACAATTGTTGACTAAGTAATATGCCTCCACCTATGTGCAATATATGTACCCTTTTCTTCTTTTAATATGAGCCACAATTGTTGACTAAGTAAACAAGGGCAATAATCCCATGTTTACTTAATCAACAATTGTGGCTTATATTTGAAAGAAAGATTAAGCAGGTGGAGGCATCATAACATGGGATTATTGCCTATGTTTACTTAGTCAACAATTGTGGCTTATATTTGAAAGAAAGAAGAAAATAGTGCATGTATTGCACATAGGTGGAGACATATGTGATTGTAACTCATATGTTCCTACAAGTCTTACGTGTCAGCTACTTTAAGAAATTGGTTCTCACCTTAGCCGAAAGTAAGCTGCACAAATATAAGGAAATATTGACTTAGTGGTACAAGCTCATTAAAGGTAATTGACAAGCTAGGTGGTTTGAATTAACTGCATGTGTGACATGGGATAATAACCCATGAATCTCCAAAAGTCATACAAGTTGGCTACTTGTAGATTTGGATATTTTTGGCCGTAAAATGTGAAAAAGAGAGAAAGAGAGGGCAATTTCTCTATAAAATGAATGGAGAGAGCAACAACCAAAGTGTGCTATGTGTTGAGTGCAAAAGTGTGCAGAGAAGCACCAAGAGAAAGCTGTAGAGACAGCCAAGGAGAGCAAAAATGTAGTTCAAAGAGAGCTATATTGGAGGGAGAGTGTTGCAATTGTGTGTAGAACAGAAGTGCTGCAAAGAGCAGCAAAGAGTTTCCAATGGGAGTGCCACACAAGAAGAAGAATAAAAAGAGATAGTGTTCTGAGTGTTTTATTCTTTATGTGTGAGAGTGCACTTGGGTGTACATGGGTTTTGGGCTTAGAGAGAGTGCTTTTAAGCCAAACATTGTAATCTCCCTATTATTGTGAAACTTTCTCCCTGAAGTCTTTGGTGGATGTAGGCATGTTGCTGAACCACGTAAATTCCTTGTGTTGTGCTATGTGTGTTAATTTTTCTTAATGTGTTCTTCTCAAAATATTTTATTTTTTCGCTCCCACGGATTCTAGGAATATTGGCTAATATTCCCAACATGCCCAACATGCTTAAAATTGGTTGAAAGACTCTACTGGAGCCTCCTTTAGCTAAGAGGTCTGCTAGTTGGTCCCCAGTCTTCACAAATAGAGTGCATATAACACCATCGTCTAGCTTCTCTTTGATGAAGTTTCAGTCAATCTCAACATGCTTAGTCCTACAATGTTTTATAGGATTATGAGCAATGTTAATAGTTGCCTTGTTGTCGCAATACAATCTCATAGGTTCCATAGTATTAAACCCCAATTCTTTCAACATTAACTTCACCCAAATAAGCTCACAAATACCATAGGCCATTGCTCCAAATTTTGTCTCTACACTAGATTTGGCTACAAGCCTGTTTCTTACTTCTCCCAGTGATCAAATTACCTTCCACAACGGTACAATACCCCGAGGTAGATCTTCTATCAGTAATAAAGTGAGCCCAATCTGAATCTGTATAGGCTTCTGACCATGACTAGAAAAGAGCAATCCTTTACTTGGAGCTAGTTTCATATGCCGAAGAATACGGTAGACATCATCCATATGGGATTCTCATGGTGCATTCATGGATTGGCTAACCACAATGACAGAATAGGCAATATCCAAACGAATGTGACAGATAGATCAATCTTCCAACTAAGCATGGGTACCTCCCTTTATGAGCCAGTACATCTCTTTGATCTTCATCTAGTCTATGATTTTGTTCTATTGGAGTGTCATAGGTCTTACAACCCAGCATTCTTGTTTCTTCAAAGAGATATAAATATGCTTTACTTGGACCTTGCTACTTCGATACCCACAAAATACTTCAAATATGCTTTTAATCTCTTTACTTCTTCAAGATCGTCACATGTTACTACTATATGTCATCAACATATACAATAAGGATAGTAACCTTACCTTGAGATGAGTGCTAGATAAATAAGGTGTGATCACTCTAGCCTGTCTATATTTGTACTCTCGCATGGCCTAACTAAACCGTTTAAACTAGGTTCTAGGTGTTTGTTAGTATTCGTACGATGATTCTTCAATCTACATACCTTCCCATGAGTTGAGGAACTCCTAAAACCTAGAGGAACATCCATATAAATCTCTTCTTCCAAGTCACCGTGGAGAAAGAAATTTTTTACTTTAAGTTGATTTAGAGTCCAACTTAGATCGTACATAAAAAAGATTAATGCTTTTATGATACAAGAGTAGTAATCAGAGAGTTTGGTTATTATTTTAGCTCAACTGAAATGTATTTAATCTAAATATGTTTTTGGTCTCCTTCATATCTTAGGTCTTATACCATTTTTTTCCTCTTTTGAATATCTCAGTTCTTATAATGATTCTTAGTCCTCTGTTTTTTTTTTTTTTCTTCTAAATTTCTTTTCTATTTCAGTAAAAACAGAGAGGAATGCAATTATAGGTCTTCAGAATAATGAAAGCTAAATGGAAATGACCTTGAGCTTCCTTTCTTAGACCTATCCACAATGCACTGACAACTTTGCAATCAACAAGAAGCTTGGTGAAGGTGGTTTTGGATCTGTTTACAAGGTAAGAAGGATAATAATTTTTTGGTTGAATATAGAAGGATAATAATTTAATGTTTGAGAATTTTCTATATGGAATGTTACATCATATAACTTGAATTAGTGACTTGTTTAGTTGGCTATAGATGAAATGGTCTACTGCAATAGCTTGTTGTTGGTTTGGTTTGTACAATATTGAGAGCTGTTGCTCTCCCCCAGTTCTGGGGTTTCTGTCTTGTGCTGGGCTGGGCTGGATCCTTTTCTGAGATTATAATGTTTCTAGTAATGTCAGGTTTTGGTAGGAATATACCTGACTGCACTGCAATGTTGTGTTTGGGTTTGTGATAGCAGAGTGTTTTCTCTGTTTGTTGGTTGTTAAGCCTAAATGGTTGGTGTAATTTTCTGTATTTGCATTAAAATTCTTACTGATTCATCCAAAAAAAGAAAAAAAAGAATTATGTACCAATTCTGTGTTTGCATTCTTTTCTGGCGTCTTCAGCTTTCAGACTTTAGGTTTAATTTAATTTTTTTTTTTCTATTTCTTTTTAAGTGGTGAGCATTTTGTTGTTGTCCAAAATATTATTTTTTGGAGTGTGTTTTTTTTTCCCCCTCTTTTTGAAGGTGGTGGCTTCTGCTGTAATTTTGGCATTGGGGTTTGCTTTCTATGTGTTCTTTGCTTCTTTTGTTTGGTAAGAGCAAATGCCTTGCTTGTCGTTGAGTTGAGTTTCTTAGTTTATGTAACGT
>BKZX01032462.1:0-21864 GCA_014362285.1 Fagus crenata
CTCAATCATACTTTTATTACATTGATTCCGAAAGTTCCAACACCTGAGAGAGTAACACAATTCAGACCCATCAGCTTATGTAATGTCTCCTATAAAATAATTTCCAAAATCCTAGTTAATAGGCTCAAACCTCTGATGGATAGCCTCATAACCCCTTTCCAAAATGCTTTTATCCAGGGTAGACAAATAACTGATAATATCATTCTTGCCCATGAGGTTTTTGAATACCTTAAAAAGAAAAGGAATGGAAAATGGGGATTTGCAGCACTTAAATTAGACATGAATAAAGCCTATGACAGAATCAGCTGGCCATTTCTCACAGCTGTGCTGAGAACAATGGGGTTTAGTGATAAATGGGTTACTTGGATACTGTATCCTATAGTGTTCTTCTGAATGGAAGTCCCACTGGCAAATTCAAACCCAATAGAGGCCTCAGGCAGGGAGACCCCCTATCCCCTTATCTATTCCTCATGTGTGCAAATATCCTCTCATGTGCCCTCCTCAAACAGGAAAACCTCCATAATCTTAAGGGCATTAAAATTGGAAGATCAACTCAGCCTCTGACACATTTGTTGTTTGCTGATGATTCATTCCTGTTCCTAAAAAATGAAACCAAATCAATCACAGCCATCCAATCCACCCTTGCATGGTACTGTAGCATCTCGGGCCAAAGTTTAAATCTGGATAAATCTGAACTCTACTGCTCTCCAAATATGTCCACTCATCAGAAATCCATCTTGGCCCAACAGTTGGGGGTGAAACTTGTTCCGCACCCTTCTAAATATTTGGGTGTCAATTTCAAGCTGAGAGGTAATAGAATAGCTGACTTCCAAGACCTCATTGATAAAATCTCATCCAACTCCAAGGTTGGAAAGCTAAACTACTATCTCAAGCTGGAAGGCTAACACTTATAAACTCAGTCCTTACCTCCATCCCATTCTACACCTTTTCAGTGTTTAAAATCCCTGAAACTGTGTGTAAGAAATTAGACTCCTTAATCAATGCTTTTTGGTGGGGACATGATCCTGGAAGAAAAAAATTGCACATGACAAATTGGGATACCATAACAAAACCCAAAGCACAAGGGGGTTTGGGTATTAAAAAATTTGGACCCATGAACAAAGCTCTAATTACAAAACAATACTGGCGTATTAAAAATAATCCAAACCTCTTGCTTTCCAAAACTCTAAAAGCCAAGTATTGCCCAAATGAAGAACTCCATTCTCATAAACCAAATCAGAAAGCTTCATGGATTTGGAGAAATATCATGGGTCAAAATAATCCCAATTTATGCCAAGCAGCTTGGAGAGTTGGTCGTGGTTACAACATCCCCATAAGCCACCCTCACTGGTTTAAGATCAAACCAAATGCTCCCCAATCTTTGCAGAACCAGCTTACCACTGTAGCTGATCTTATTGATCACAGGACTGCCACCTGGAAAACCCACTTAATTTATCAACTATATGAAAATCAGGATGTTGATCAAATCCTCAGCATCACTCTTCCAGTGGTAGAAAATAATGCTGCCCCAGATAAATTAGTATGGCCGCATTCCATTAATGGGGAATATCAGGTGCGGAAGGCATATGAAATCCTTACCCAACAGGACACTGCCTCCAGACTTCATCCATCCAGTAACAGCCAGACCAACATTTGGAAACTTCTATGGAAAACAAAACTCCCACATAAAATCCTTACTTTTACATGGAAGTTATTACATCATGCCCTTCCAACCAAAGCAGAACTCAATAGCAGGGGAGTGCACTGTGCTATGAACTGTATAATGTGCAACACTGCCATTGAAACCCAAGAACATCTCTTCCTACATTGTGATCTATCTCGAGCAGTTTGGTTTGGAGCTGATATTCCAATTCTACATCTAACTCAAGCTGCCGTTACAGTGGATTCGTGGGTCAAGGACCTCCAAATACACTTGAGACTACCAATCCTATCCTCCAAAAGACTCTCACCCTGCTCTGGTGCATCTGGTTTCACAGAAACCAAATACTTTTTGCAGGGAAGCAACCAAACCCAATGGAAATTATTCTAACATTTAATTCTCTCTTGAACAGGTTTTTGCAAAATTTTGCTAATAATGCAGGAACAAATGCTGAAGTAAGGAATACAGCTCAGCCTCCTACATTCAGTCCGGATCCATCTTGGCAAGCTATCATCCTTACTGCAGGAGGTAAAACTCATCATCGCACCAGACTTGGATTGGCATATATGGGCAAATTTCGAGATGGTCAGGTCATGTTTGTGGGATGCAAAACCATCACTGTTCAGGATATCAACATGGCAAGACTCTTAGCAATAAGGGAAGCTATCATCAAGGCTGCAGAATTGGGTCTTCAAAGTTTGATTATTCTCACGGAAGGCAGGGACATTGAACAAATGTGGGCAAATAACCACATTTCCAGATGGAAGCTCACAACTGTTTTACAGGATATAAAGAACATCCAGCACCATCATCAAATTAGGCTCACTGTAAAGGCAACTCCTCTGCAAGTCATCAAAGACATCAAGGCTATGGCTCTCACAGCGTCTACAACTTTTACTGATGTATATTATAAGCACCCTATGTTTAGCAACTCTAGTTCCACATGACGTCTTGCACGTCTTTGTTTCTCTTGGTATCAAAAAAAAAAAAAATCCTTCAGTGAATATTTTAATTTATTTTAACCGGCCTATATAAAGTTTTTTTTCTTTCTTTTCCTCTCATTTTCCCGAAAATTTTCTCTCTCTTCACCTTTTTCTCCCTTCTCTTCTCCGTAGCTCTCCCTGTTCTCCAGTTCTCTCCCTCTGTTCTCCGTAGCTCTCGTCACTGTCTCGGGGTTGGGATTTTCTCACTGTCTCGGGTTGGGTTGACGGTGGCCGTGGGTTTGCGATCTGGGTGTGGGTTGATCTCGGGGTTGCCGTGGGTTTGCGATCTGGGCGTGGGTTGATCCTTGGGGTTGCCGTGGGTTTGCGATCTAGGCTTCGGTTTGCTCGGGGTGGGCTTGGGTTTTTGGGCGTGGGTTGATCTGGGTGTGGGTTGATCTCGGGGTTGCCGTGGGTTTGCGATCTAGGCTTCGGTTTGCTCGGGGTGGGCTTGGTTTTTTGGGCGTGGGTTGATCTAGGTGTGGGTTGATCTCGGGGTTGCCGTGGGTTTGCGATCTGGGCGTGGGTTGATCCTTCCAGCACGGGGTGAGATTGCTCGGGGTGGGCTTCGGTTTTTGTCTCGGTGTGGTGGTGGAGCTGGGTGTGGGTTGATCTCGGCGTGACACAGTTGATCTCGGCCTTCCAGCACAGGGTGATTTTGTGACGGTCTCAGGTAATTTTCTTCTCCTTCCTGTGTTTGTCAAGGCAGTATTGGGTGAGTTTTTTTGTGCTGAATGTGGAAGTGATTTCCGATTTTGTGACGGCCTTAATTCCAATTTTCTTCTCTGTTCCTGTATAAAAAGAAAAAGAAATGTGGAAGTGATGTTGTGGTGATTGAGATTTGCATATACTGAAATGTCCTGGGTTGTGGATTGTTTGTAGATTAGGTTCATTGAGCTGTGATTGCATGTGAAATGTACTGGGTTGTGAAATGTACTGGTAATTTACTGGTTTATGGGTGAAATGTACTGGGTTGTGAAATGTACTGGTAATTTACTGGTTTATGGTAATTTACTGGTAATATAGTGAAATGTCTTGTGAAATGTATTGGTAATTTGGTTCATTGAGCTGTGATTGCATGTTGGATGTAGTGAGTTGTTTTGTCAAAATTCTGGTTTTGGTTGATGTGATATTGTCAAATTCTGCTCAATCTAATTCTAAACTGTGCAGAATCTGGTTCATGCAGAAAGAACATTATAAGTGGTTGAGTTTGATTTTCTTGAACCTTTTCTGAATTGTGTGGGTATCTTGATGGTACTCTAGAGCTTGGATTGCTAATATTTACTTGGATTTTGGTGATTTCTATTAAATTATTTGCTGGCTGGGTTTTAGAAGTGGTGTTTATTAGGGAAAATAGTTAATATTAGCTTCATGTAAGCTAAGTTTTGTTCATGAAGATAAAACTATGTTGTAAGTGCTTTGTGTAGTTACTGAATTATTGGCAAATTATTGTGTTTTTACTTAGAGATGGATTCTCAAAATGATTTCGTTAGTCTTCTAGAAGATACATATAACGAATATAGGATGGAAACCCCAAATATAAGTGATCATAATAGTAATCCATATACTCATGGAACCCAAATGTGTCCACCCTCAAGAGAGTTACCTGAGAGGTCTTCATCCCAAGTTGAATACACTAAAAAGTCCAAACCACGTCTTGCCAATTTTACTATAGAAGAAGACTTGGCTCTTGTATCTTCGTGGCTCGCTATTGGCCAAGATCCGGTGCAAAGCAATGAGCAAAAATTGGATCAATTCTGGGTGAGAGTGCATGATTATTATCATGCTCATAGGACCTTCGAAAGTAAGCGTAATAAAAGTTCTCTACTGCAACGGTGGTCAACCATTCAGTTACAGTGCAATAAATTTTCTGGGTCTTTGGCAAAAAGATTGAATCATTGCATCCAAGTGGTATGATTGAGGAAAACAAGGTATATTTTAACTCTTCAAGTTGTGTTAATGCATCAATTTGTTTTAACTATTGAAGATATTAATTGTTTTTATTTGTTGATTTTTTAGATTGATAATGCAAAACAAATGTATAAAGAAACACATCCCAAAAAGCAAAAATTTGGAATGGAATATTATTGGAATGTGTTGAAGTACGCACCAAAATAGATGAATAGTCATCAAAATGAAACACCAAGAAAAAGGAGAATAGAGACAATAGCTTCAATGGATTCGATAAATCTAGAAGATAAAGATGTTGCAAATGACTTGGAGAGACCATTAGGTAGGAAGGCCGAAAAAGCTCGATTGAACAAACAAAAGAGCAGCGAAGGTAGTAGTTCAAATGTGGAAGTGATGTTGAATGCCATGGCGGAAGAAAAAAAAAAAAACCAATGAAGTGAGAAAGGAATTTCTTGAGAAGGGTCGTAGTGATTTCATAGAGCTGGAGAATAGGCGTCTTTGTATTGAGGAGGAAAAAATTCAATTGGCAAAAAGGCAAGAGGAAAGGCAAAGAATGAAAGAGGAGATGGAAATTATAATAAAGGATTTAGATACATTGCCTCCAGTGCAACAAGAATATTTTCGAACTCTTCAATTGGAAATTCTTGCAAAAAGAAAAAGTGGTATTTAGTAAATAGTATTGTATTATTTTTGTATTATATTCATCAATGCTTTTGTATTGTATGAATTAAGAGAATACTTTGAACTTTTGTTGTTATTGAATGTCCTTTGCTATTATGGTTGAGAACTCAATTTTTTATTTTGAACCTTGGCATGTGGTAAAGTATATAGCATTGGCTTTGCAAGTTATATGTGTTAATATATTTTTTATTTGATAATGGAATTTTAAAGAATTTTCATAAGACTAATATAGATTTGATAAACTTCAGATTACAATAAAGAGTAACATAAATAAATAATACAAGCATGAAAATTAAAACTAGATAATCTTATGATTGGTCATGTAATTGCCACAAGTGCTCCACGAGATCATCTTGGAGTTGAGAATGAGTTCCTCTATCTCTAATGTGAATATGAGATTGAATGAAATTCTGAACTTCAATTGTACGCTCTCGTGACACAGTTGTAGGGATGCTTTCAGGCACTTGTTCGTAATCGTCATCTTGTTCTACTCCACTAGGATCGCGTTCATCTTCAATAATCATATTATGTAATATTATACATGCTTTCATAATATTATTGAGAGTTGCTTCATCCCAAAAGCGCGCAGGCCCATGCACAATTGAAAATCTTGCTTGAAGTATTCCAAATGCATATTCCACATCCTTCCTACATGCTTCTTGAACTCTAGCAAAATGTTTTTTCTTTGCTTCTAGTGGAGCTGAGATTGTTTTTACAAAAGTTGACCATTGTGGATATATACCATCAGCAAGATAATATCCCATTATATAATCATGACCATTGATTGAGTAATTCACTAGAGGAGCACACCCTTGAACAAGCTCCGTAAATATAGAAGAATGCTCTAGTACGTTAATGTCATTATGAGACCCAGGTAGGCCAAAAAATGCATGTCATATCCAACGATCATATGAAGCTACTGCTTCCAAAATAAGTGTTGGTTCACGAGAATGACCAGTATACTGACCTTTCCATGCTGTCAGGCAATTTTTCCATTTCCAATGCATGCAATCGATGCTCCCCAACATTCCTGGAAATCCACACTTTTCATTAACTGCGAGCAACCTAGCAATGTAATTGCTATTTGGTGACCTCAAGTACTCTTCAGAGAAAATATTAACCACCGCTTTAACAAATTTTCGTAGACTCTCTACTGCAGTGCTTTCTCCAATTCTCACATACTCGTCAGTAGAATCAGCTGCTACTCCATAAGCGAGCATCCTTAGTGCAGCAGTCATCTTTTGGAAGGAAGACAAACCAAGCTTTCCAACAGCATTTCTTTTTTGAATAAAATATGGATCATGCGCTTCTAATGCAGATTGAAGACGAAAAAAAGTGGACGACTCATCCGAAACCTCCTTCGAACTAAATGAGGAGGAAAAACCGGATTTTCTGCAAAATAATCATTCGAAAACCTTTCTTGGCCTTCCAAATAATCGCGTTTGATGACCTTGTGACCGGGAATTGAACCACGACGTGATGTCGATGCTCGCTCTTTTTTCAATCGTTCTTCTTCCATTGCAAAAATTGAAAGTATCTCAATTTCATCATCGGAATCGGAGTTAAAAAGAGCCATTTCCATTTCCTTCATTTGATAGTCACGAGCCATAGTATATGAAAGAGAAATTTGGGTTTGATAATGAAAGAGAAAATTGGGTTTGATAGTGAGTGAGTAAACTGGGTTTGAGATTAATGAAAGAGAAAATTTGGTTTTGAGATGAATGGAAATTAGAGATATGAAATAGCATTATTTATACTAAAAAAATATGACTGTTGGAAAATGAAAAAATTTAACCGTTGAAAAAATAACCGTTTAGAAAATTATGTCCGTTGGGATTTTTTTCATTTCCATTTGGAAAAAATTATGTCTGTTGGAAAAAATATAACTGTTAGGAAAATTATGTCCGTTGGGATTTTTTTCATTTCCATTTGGATAAAATTATGTCCGTTGGAAAAAATATATAAACCGTTGGAAAATTATACAAAAAAGAGTCATTTCATTTCTCTTCGGTTTGCTGTCTCACTGTCTCAGGTTGGGATTTTCTGCAAAATACGGGTTGACGGTGGGTGGAGCCGTGTGACGGTGGCTTTTGGCTTGGGTTTTGGTTTCCATTTCTCTTCGGTGTGCTCTCTCACCGTCTCGGGCTTGGGATTTTCTGGTGGCTTTTGGGTTGACGGTGGGTGGAGCCGTGGGTCTTGGGTTTGGCGTGGGTCTTCATCCCGTGGGTCACCGGTGGAGCCGTGGGTCTTGGGTTTGGCGTGGGTCTTCATCCCGTGGGTCACCAGTTTGCCGTGGGTTTGAGGTGGGTCTTGGGTTTTGGGGTTGCTGTGGGTCTACCGTGGGGTTGCCGTGGGTTTGGGTGGGTTTGAGGTGGGTCTTGGGTTTTAGGGCTGCCGTGGGGTTGCTATGGGTTTGGGGTTGCCGTGGGTTTGGGGTTGCTGTGGGTCTGCCGTGGGGTTGCCATGGGGTTGCCGTGGGTATGGAGTTGCCATGGGTCTTGGGAGAGCACAGCGAAGAAGAAGAAGAAAAAAAAAATGAGGAAAGAGAAAAGGAAAATGAAGAGAGAGAAAAAAAAAGTTAAAATAAAATAATAAAAATATTATTTTAATAAAAATGAAGATAAAATAAAGAGTAGTGTTGGAGTGAAGTTGTAAAAATGACTATCCACATGTGAAGAATTGTCCACATGTGGAGATAAAATGAATAACAGTGTTGGAGATGCTCTTACCACCCAACTCTTTTTTGTTAATAAAAACATATAACATATAAAAGTGGTCTAACTTAATGTTAAAACAAAATTTTCCCCGAAATTGAAGAATATTTAGATCAATAAATCCAAAAGAAAAAGAAAAAAAAGAAATACTAAAATTGACAACAATACCTTTCTCTATAACTTTAGATCTCAAACCTTTTTTTTTTTTTTTTCATCAAATCGTGGTCTAATAGGTTAAGAGTTGGAGGACATTCTTCAAATCTTCTTTAAAGGAAAAAGTTTGTCCACAAAGAAATATGTTAGAGAATTCCTTTGGAGGTAATGAGTACATTATGTAGTTTGGAGGGGAGAACTTTCCTAGTGGATGAGCTCTCTCTATGTCTTTCGAAAAGGGAGAGTGCGATATTTGGTAAAGGGCCTTCCACACCGTTTTCTGTCCCCTCCTTGCTTTATATGGCTGCCTCGTCATCGAGGGGGATTCGGACCAGTTGCCTCTAGACCCCCTGCCTGAACTCCTTCCCCCTTTCTTTCTTCCATTCGAACTTTCTTCCTCTTCTGTATCTTCGACCGACATCTATTCCTCATCTTCGCCACCTCTAGTAGCAAATTGTTTCCTTGGGGAATGGATCCAATGAGTTGGTTTTGCGACAAGTTTAACACGGCCAAAAATGTTAAACTTGTCAATTGCGTAGGAATATCTCCAACAAACCTCTTTGAAGAGAGGTCTAATGATTCAAGTGTTGACAAATTTGCCAATGATGGTGAGATATGGCCGGTTAAGCTATTATAGGAAAGGTTAAGCAATCAGAGCAATTTCAGAATGTTCCCTTCAAGCTTGGGATCGATGTCTCTCAGATGGTTCAATCGCCTCCAACACTCCTCAATTCATTCTTGGGATGAATTGGCTGATGCATTTGTTTCACGGTTTATAACCAACAGCAGAAAGCCGAAGGAGTTTGACTCCCTTCTATCAATGAGGATGAAAGACTCAAAATCTCTGAAAAGTTACTCTTCAAGATACTGGGAAATATACAACGAGGTGGACGGTTGTACAGAGGAGATAGTCATCAAAACCTTTAAGCTAGGTTTAGACCTGGAATCCGAACTAAGACATAATCTCTCTAGAAGACTAGCTAAGAGTATGAGAGATCTTATGTCTAGGATTGAGCAATTCGTGCAAGTGGAAGATGACTGAGTAAGGACCAGAGCGGTATCTATGCAAGGCCGACCTCCGAGAAGGCCCGCCAATGTGGAACAAAAAAGAACCGATATGCTTGCGAAAAGAATCTTAGCCATTTTCCCCAGCCGAGGGATTTGGGCGGAATACATGCGGTTTTTAACGAATCAATCTATCACATCTTGGCCGAGATAAAAAATTAACCTTCTTTTCTTATGGCCGACCCCCTTGGGCGGAGATCCATCAAAATGAGACCCCAACAAATACTGTTCTTATCATAGGGAGAAAGGCCACATGACCGAGAGATGCTACTCAGTGAAGCAACATTTGGAACAACTGGCCAAGGTAGGACACTTACGTCGCTACCTGGGGGATGGCCAGAAACAGCATTACCATGAAGAGCCAACGATCGCCCATAACACTAAGCCCCCAGCTAGGATTATTGAGATGATCCACACATCTCGTCCAAATGGGCAATCACACGATCGGATGAGGTCCAATTTGAAGAAGGCTCAACATCTTCGGGAAGTCTTTCAGGTGGTTGAAGGCTCGGTCATCTCTAAAAAACCGAGAACAGACTTCTCGAACAGCGAACAACAGATTTTTTTCTCCAATGAAGATTTAAGGGATATCCAAACCCCACACGACGATCCATTGGTAGTCAAGTTGAATATCGGAGATTCAGATGTCAAGTGAGTATTAATAGATCAGGGAAGCTGTTTTGAAATTATGTACCCAGATCTATTTCAAGGTCTCGGTCTTAAACAGTCCGACCTACAACCCTATGACGCTCTTTTGGTGGGATTTTTGGGAGAAAGCATCCGGCCGATGGGGTGGATCACAATGGCCATTCACATGGGATCGATTAGCTTAGAGATCGAATTTTTAGCAGTAAACGTGCCTTCCCCCTATACAACAATCATGGGTCGAAGATGGTTGCATAAACTAAAAGCTGTGCCTTCCTCTCTTCACCAAAAACTCCGCTTCCTAATTGACTTCGGAGTGATGTAAATCGAGGGCAATCAAGTCGCTTCTAAGTAGTACATCATGGCCACCATCAAACAAAACCCTCTAGGGGCAAAATAGAAGGGGAAAATTGTGGCGGAATGCTCTAAGGGTTTATAGCAATTAGAGGGCATGGGGGATACTTGTATAGAAAAGTCCCACGAACCATGTGAACCCTGTGAAGAGTTAAAGACCATGGCCTTTTCCTCTGATCCAGAAAAGTATTTTAAGATCGGGCGAGAACTGAGCTCGGTCGACCGATCCGAACTTATAGATTTTTTGACAAGCAACATAGATGTGTTTGCTTGGGATCCCTACGAAGTGCCAGGAGTGAATCCCGATTACATTCAACATCGGTTGAACGTAGACCCACATTCTAAACCTGTGTAACAAAAAGCAAGACAAGTGGCCCCAATACACATGGAAGCAGTACAAAATGAGGTAAAGAGGTTATTGCAAGCGGGGGCAATAAGTGAGCTGCATTACCCCACATGGCTTTCCAACACAGTGGTGGTAAAGAAAAAGAATGGAAAATGGAAGGTATGTGTAGACTTCACTAACCTAAATCAGGCGTGTCCAAAAGATCCTTTCCCTTTACCCAAGATTGATCAGTTGGTGGATGCCACTGCCAGGCATAATCGGATAAGTTTCCTGGATGCTTTTCAAGGGTATCATCAGATTTCCCTGTCAATTGAGGACTGCGAAAAAACAGCCTTTATCACAACCTTTGGGGTATACTGTTACAAAGTAATGTCGTCAGTCTGAAGAATGCCAGCGCCACTTATCAGCGGATGGTAAATAAGATGTTCAAAGACTAGGTAAGGAAGACAATGGAGATTTACATCGATGACATGGTCATGAAGAGCAGGCTGTCACAAAATCACTTAGAGGACTTGATGGAGACGTTCTAGATATTAAGATTACACAAGCTTCGTCTAAACGCTTCCAAATGTGTTTTTGGGGTAGGCTTTGGAAAATTCTTGGGTTTATGGTGTCCCATAAAGGTATTAAAGTAAACCCAGGTCAAATCAAAGCCGTTCAAGACTTGAAGGCTCCACAAACCCACAAAGAAGTCCAACGGTTAACAAGATGACTGCAACCTTAAATAGATTCATATCAAGGTCGGCCGATCGTGCCAACCTTTCTTCCAACTCCTAAAAAAAGAACCTCCTTCAAATGGGATAACAATTGTGCGGCAGCCTTTGAAGATTTAAAAAGATATCTCTCTTCTCCATTACTTTTGTCAAGTCCTGAGACGGACGAACCGCTTTTCTTGTACCTGGTCATGTCTGAACGAGTTGTTAGTGCTGTGGTATAAAGCTAAAACCAAGCAAGACTATGACCGATGCAGAGATGCAATATCCCCCATGGAAAAGGTGGGTACGGAATACGAGACGTGATATGATATAAAGCTAAAACCAATCATTAATGAAAATGAGCTTCTTTTGGAAACTTTGACCAAAAGTACTTTTTTCTACTTTAAGAAATTAATTGTAGTATAAATACGACCCACTATAGCTACATTTCAAAACGACTCATATTATGGGAACTTGGGATTGTGTGGACTTCCATTGTCTATTAAATGCAGCATAGATGCATCACCACTGCCATCTCCATCAATATTCCAAGAAGATAATGATTCAATGTTTACAAGTGGATTTGGTTGGAAGGCCGTGTTAATGGGCTATGGATGTGGCTTTGGGTTTGGATTAGTTGTGGGATATGTTTTCTGGTTTAAAACAGAAAAACCTCAACGGCTTGTAAGGTTCTTTGACAGAGGAAATGGAAAGACAGGCTGGCCAAATAATCAGAGACCTAGGCGGAGAAGAAGTTAATGCATTTGAGGGTGCTATAATTAGGTGAGCTTGACAAACTTCTTTTTTAATTAATACTGTGCTGCGGTTTAATATAAACTTGTCTTAAAATTAGCAACAATATTTCTAGTTTTAATTTATATTCTGTAATTTTTCTGTGTTTCTTGCAAGGTACGTAGAAAGTGATGAGGACCCTCTTCTCTATTAAGAGTCTGAAAAGATTGTGAGCCTTTTAACTACATCAAAGCATTAGAATGGCGGCTATTGTTGAGTGCATCATGTTTGTAAGAATTACGGTGCTTTCTCGGACTTTTAGTTTGCTATTTTGGTCAATAAAAAAAAAATGCTGAAATAGAATATTTTTAATGGTAAATCATAAAACAAGAATTCATAAATTGAAAAAGGAAATTTATTCAATGGGTTTTATTTTTCGATAAGTAATTATAAGAAGAAGGGGAAAATTATTAAGTACTACAATACAACGACATGGTACTCTCTTATCTTATGCAAATGATGAATCTCACAATGAATTTGGGTTTGAATTTTTTTTTTTTTTTTCTCAATTGATAATTAATAATTATCTATAAGCTCAACTTGCTTCATTTGCATTATTTTGCATTCAACTTTTTGTTATTTATTTTTTTTAAAACTATATTTTCTTTTTAATTATTTTTCAAATAAAATTGTTATAAAGAAATTCTAAAATTACGTACTATATTATTTGACTATACGAATAAAAATGATTGAGAAGTACAAAATATGACATTTCATTGTGAAGACATACAAATTTTAATGAAATGGAAATCTTGCTAACTTTTTCACTCATCATGGAGATTTAAAAAACAAACAAAAAAAAGTCGACTAAAATTAGCCTGTCTTTCATGATTTTCGGGAAGCTTCGGTTGTCCCACCCCACAGCTTCCTAAGGTTTGGTCGCCCCCTGATGGAAATGTCTGCAAGGTTAACTGGGAGGTGGTGTCTGATTCTTCACATCTCTGCTGGTGTGGGTGGGCATTTTAATCTAGGGAGAGATTGCTCCGGGGATTGCTGGAGCTATTGCCATGTTGAATTTCACTTTTGACGTGGGTTTTTTGGATATAGTATTTGAAGGAACCCAATCTCTTATCCTTGATAAGTTATTTATGGCAAGTGGAAATTCTATACAGGATATGTGGGTAAATGATATATGGGAATTGATGCAGAAGTTTCCATCTTGTGCATTGGCTTCGGTTCGTAAGGATTGCAATAAGGGTGCTATGTTGGAACAGCCCAAAATAAAATATAAAATATAAATTTAATTAATTAATTAATTATTGATTAAATTATTTATGTCGTCAACCCCGGTCGGACCAAAGAACCAAAAAGGCAAAAACCACTCATTTTTATGATTCTCTATCTGATCTAATTTTTTAAATCATGGTTGCAACCACTACCATATCCATTGCTATACCACCATTACTATTAATCTCTACCACATCGCATTTGACGTTGGCAACCACATGTACCGCCATTGTTGTCAACTTTTTTTCACCATGCTTACATATAATATAAATGATTTTTCACAAGTGGAATGACAAATTGATTTGGACATTATTTTTAAAGTTGTAAACATAACAAAATAAGTACTCTTTTATTAAATATTTTAATGTCCTATGTCGTGGGGTTAATCATGCTTGTATGAATTATGGAGTTGTTTTCTTCTTCCTAGAATAATCATATTCAAACTTCTATATATATGTATGGCCTGTTAGGCTTAGGTCGACTGGGGTTGGTCTTGTGCTCAGTTGGACTTCTAATCTTTTCTTTTGGTCAATAAAAAAATGTTGAAATAGAATATTTCTAATGGGAAATAATAAACACAATTAGATTTCTGAAATTGAGAAAGAAGACAAGATTTTTTAGGTTTTTATTTTTATTTTTTTATTTACTAATTAATAACTGAATGAAGGACAAGAGGGATTAATGAGGTGAATAATAAACTCCTAAACTCCTAAGCCCACCTATAAAAAATATTCACCCTCCTTGACAATTTGGTACATTTAAGATGACTTACTAGAAGTCTAGAACCCATAATCCATTCACGCTCCCTGACAAATGCAGACACATGTTTTCTTGTGTTCAAAGACCTGATATTTCTTTGATAGTTGCACGTACCCTTTAAATTTGTGTTTAAATCCTTTTACATAATGCTTTATAATGTTCTGAACATCTCAAAATTTTCATTTCCTCAATATATAATCAATAATCACATTAACGAAGAGAGAGAGAGAGAGAGACACAATAAGGAAAAGAGATTACTAAAGAAATAAAATTTAGATATTTTCAGATTTTTCTTATTGGGGATTTACAATGTTATACACGGCTAAAAGCAGAATTAAATTCAATAGATCATTGGAATTTTGAAATATGACAACAAGGAAGGATCCTATCTCTACTAAGAGGTTTGCCCCAATATGTGGTTTCACTTTAAACGTATCCCACAAGAATTATGTTTGGTCTTAACTCATTAGCGTCAAAAACCACGTACTTCAACTAGTATGAACTGGTTTTTCTTTATGAGAAGAATCAAGATTCAAATCCCACTTCCGCAATTATTGAATTATCAAAAAATAAATAAAAATTGTGATTTTCACATATAAATTTTTTGTGATGCTTAGAGCCAACATCCTATTAGAAACATTTTTGGTAATCATGGAATAACTTCTTTAAAAGAAAGCCTAATACCTTGAAGATATTTTCCAAATACTTTAGGCCATTAAAAAATATCGAATTAAATCTCATGGTATTTATACATGTTAAAGTTGTTGAGTGAATGAGTGAATGATAGAAAAAAAAAAAAGAGCAAAATCAAATGGTTAAACATTGGTTTAATTGATTCAAATCCTTTCCATTTTGATAATGAATCTCACACAAGCAACTTATTAATTCTGTCCCTAGGGAAAAGGTCACTTCAGGGGCCTTCATGCTTTTCGTTTTGGCCTTTGTCTGACACCATTCATTGAACTAAAAGAAATAAATTTTTATTGTTTAAAAATGTTTTTAACAACCTTAAAATATATACTTGATTTTAAGCACTATAGTTATCTTGTTGTCAAGAGACAAAAAAAAATATAACTTTAGTGGGTATTAAGCACTCCTTTAGGTATGAAAGACGTTCGAATTTTAATGAAATAGGCAAACTTGCCTTCAGAATCACTTAAGAATTTCTTTTCTTTTTTAGAAATGAATTAGTATGGAATTTAAGATTTCACCGATAGTCAAGTCTTTCATGAGTCCATGGGGACCAGCGAACCTACCGAAATGTTCCAAAATTTCAGTAGGTCAAGAAGTCAAAGGTACACAATAGAAGTCTCCAAACCTAACCATAATATTTCTATAGGTTCACACCATCTTTATATTACTTTTTTCACACAATTTAAAATTGTGAAGCGTCAGTACCACAATTAATGTGCATACGTTTACAATTGTTGGATATTGATGTTCACAATTGAGTGGTTTGAACTAGTATTTATTAATGCTTTCTTACCTAAAAAGAGAGAAGACTTAAAAGCAACTTTCATAGTCAAATCTTAATCGTCAACATAATGGTTCGTAGCAAAGAGAACATAATATCAAAATGACGGTCGCTTTGGTGCTCATTAATTTACGTAAAGACGACTGCAAATGAGGAAAATGAAATGACACCTTTTGGATCCATTTTTTCTTTCCATTACCAAGCAGGTGGGAGTTGGCCTAACATTTTCCTATAATATAAATGTTCATCATCCCCCTCTCCAATTTGGACATGTATACATTAAGAACTCATTACAAAATATGAGAGGGTTAATATGGCTCTCACAACTCTTCTGCCTCATGTTACTATTGCATTCTCAACTTACTTCATCATCATCTTTCTCCTCTTCTTCAGCACCACCGTGCTCCCACCACCAGAGCTTTGCATTGCTCCAATTTAAGCAATTGTTTTCTTTTTCAGAATATGCTTCTACGAATTGTCATGAAGTTGGTCATCATTCTCATCCAAAAATGGAGACATGGAAGGAGGGCACCGATTGCTGCTTATGGGATGGGGTCATGTGTGATAAGGTGAAGGGAGACGTGATTGGCCTTGATCTCAGTTGTAGCTGGCTTAATGGCACCATCCCTTCGAACAGTAGCCTCTTTCTTCTCACCCACTTGCAACATCTCAACCTTGCTTCCAACCACTTTAATTATTCGCAAATTTCACCTAGGTTTGGCCGGTTTGCTAGGTTGAGATATCTTAACCTTTCTCACTCTATGTTTTCTGGCCATGTCCCACTTGAAATATCCCATCTCTCTCATTTGGTCTCACTAGATCTCTTTGACTACAACCGATATGTTAACCTTGAAGCATCTATTGTGAAGAGGCTTGTTCAAAATTTGACCAAGTTAAGGGAACTTCATCTTGATTTTGTTAACATGTCCTCTGTTTCACCTTCTTCTTTGATGAATTTTTCTTCTACTTTGACATCCCTTACTCTCAATAGTTGTTTATTGCGTGGGAGGCTACCTGATCACATTTTTCACTTACCAAACCTGCATGAGCTCAGTTGAGCAAACAATCCTGAACTCACATGGTTTTTTCCAATGGTAAATTGGAGCGAACCCCTAAGGCATTTGGATGTCTCTTACACGAATTACTCCGGAGAATTACCAAAATCAATTGGCAAACTAAAATCCTTACGGCATTTGATTTTGAGTGGATGCAATTTTAACGGATCCATTCCTGCATGGCTTGGTAACCTTACACAACTCACCATTTTGGATTTATCAACTAACAATTTTGGTGGTGACATGCCATCATCACTTTCAAATCTCAATGCACTCTTCTCCTTGGATCTACATTCGAATCATCTTAGCGGTAAGATCACATCAACACTTTTAGTTAGCAACATATAGTGTTTTGAATCTCATAAGATTGCAATTTTACAGGAACATTACCCAGGTGGCTTGGAAACCTTACAAGAGTTACTCAAATTTTACTTGGAAATAACAACTTCACCGACCAAGTCCCATTATCACTTTCAAACCTTAAGGATCTCGCCCTTATTAGCCTCAAATATAACAACTTTGAAGGTACGATTCCCCATTTTTTGACCAACCTCACAAAACTCACATCAGTTTACTTGTCTTATAACCATTTCACTAGTTTTGGTGAATTTCAATTTAGCAATTCACTAGTGGTTCTATCAGTAAATCATAATAGGATTTATGGGTCTATTCCAAAGTCAATCTCTAATGTTGAGAATCTTACAATGCTTCAAACTGTTGACCTTCGTACCAATCTACTACATGGAAAACTTCCTATTCTACCATCTTTTATGTATAACTTTTTGATCTCGAATAATAGATTTAGTGGGGAGATCCCATCTACGATTTGCAATGTAACTTCTCTTGAAATCTTGGTCATCTCTAATAACAGTTTTAGTGGTACGATTCCGCCATGTTTAGGAAACTTTAGTGATGTTCTCTCAGTGATGGATTTGCGGATGAATAACTTCTACAACATCATGCCTGGAACATTTGCAAAGGGTAACAGGTTGAGAACTATTGCACTTAATGGCAATCAGTTAGAAGGACGATTACCAAACTCTTTGGTCAACTGTAAATATCTGGAAGTTCTAGACATTGGAAATAACAAGATAAATGATTCATTTCCCTATTGGTTGAAAGCTCTTCCAAAGCTACAAGTTCTTATCTTGAGGTCCAATAGATTTAATGGTCAGATACACAATTTCAAGACGAGGTCATCTTTTCGGATGTTGCGAATCATCGACCTTTCTCACAATGAGTTTACTGGTATTTTGCCTACCAAATTTTTTGAAGGATTGAAAGCTATAAAAACAACAAATGAAAGTGAAGTCGAATCAAGATATATGGGGAAAGGCTATTGCAATGACTCAGTCAAAGTATCATTGAAGGGGCATGAACTTGTACTAGAGAAAATCTTAACCATCTTCACTACCATCGATTTGTCAAGCAACAAGTTTTATGGAAGAATTCCAGAAGTACTTGGAACGCTTAAGTATCTTTGAGTGCTCAACCTTTCCCATAATAGCCTAACTGACCATATCCCATCATCATTTTCCAATTTGTTAGCACTTGAATCCTTGGACTTGTCTTCAAATAAGCTTAATGGGGAGATTCCAATGCAATTGACAAGTTTAACTTTTTTGTCTGTGTTAAATCTTTCACAAAACCAGTTTGTGGGACCCATACCTCAAGGCAAACAATTTGCTACATTTCAAAACGACTCATATTATGGGAACTTGGGATTGTGTGGACTTCCATTGTCTAAGAAATGTAGCACAGATGCATCACCACTGCCATCTCCATCAATATTCCAAGAAGATAATGATTCAATGTTTGCAAGTGGATTTGGTTGGAAGGCTGTGTTAATGGGCTATGGATGTGGCTTAGGGTTTGGATTAGCTGTGGGATATGTTTTTTGGTTTAAAACAGAAAAACCTCAATGGCTTGTAAGGTTCTTTAATGGAGTAAATGGAAAGATGGGCTAGCCAAATAATCAAAGACCTAGGCGAAGAAGAAGTTGAATGCATTTGAGGGTGCTATTAGGTGAGCTTGACAAACTTCTTTTTAGATTAATACTGTGCTACGGTTTAATATAAACTTGTCTTACAATTAGCAACAATATTTCTAGTTTGTATATTCTGTAATTTTTTTGTGTTACTTGCAAGGTACGTAGAAAGTGATGTGGACCCTCTTCTCTACTAAGAGTCAGTAAAGATTGTGAGCCTTTTAACTATATCAAAGCATTAGAATGGCAGTTATGGAAGAGTGGATCATGTTTGTAAGAATTACGGTGCAATTTCCTTCTTCCTAGAATAAGAATGTTCAGTGTCTGTTTGTTTGTCAAGAGATTGTGTGACTTATTGCACTTAACTCTAGGATAGTCTCGTGCTCAGTTGAACTTCTACTTTATGTATGTGTATTTGAGGGTATTTTATTTGTCTATTTCTTTGTGAGACTGTGTGGCATGCTGGATTTAGTTCTAAGGTCGGTCTTGTGTGCTTTCTCAGAAGTGCTTTGTTGAGTTTCTAGTTTTCTCTTTTGGTCAATAAAAAAAATGTTGAAATATAATATTTTTAATGGTAAATCATAAAACAAGAATTCATAAATTAAAAAGGAAAATACATTCAATAAGTTTTATTTTTCCGTAAGTAATTGTAAGAACAAGGGGAAATTTATTAAGTATTGAAATACAACAACATAATACTTTTCCCTCTTGGGTAATTATAGAGGAGAGAGTACATATTTAATAATGTACTCCTAAAGTATTCTATAATTTTTCTGATTTCCTATTAGAAACATTTTTGTTAATTATGGAATAACTTCTTTGAAAAGTCTAATACCTATATTATCCAACTGCTTTAGGTCATTACAGAATATCAAATTAAATCCTTGTTTGCAATTCGGAAAGCACTGCATCAAATACCTTGAAGATATTTTCTACCCCTGAGGCATGGCTCACTTCAAGGACGTTTATGCCTTTGAGTTTAACTCATTAAACTAAAACATAATTTCATTGTTTAAAAATGTTTTCAACAGCCTAAAATTACATGGCACTTGAAATTTTTTGAATTGATGAAAAGCCCTAAGCTAATTATTATTATTTTTTCTATATGGAGCTAAGTAACATCTTACTCATCAGAAGATCTAATTATGTGTGAAGTTGATGGGTGTATGTTGTTATAGTTTACAATTTTATATTGTTTACCAAAATAGATTAAATTACATTGGCCTTGTAATAAAAAGGAAATTAAAAGAAGGCAAAATACTCTCCTCTCACAACTTCAAGAAAGTTCAAAGTAGTTAGCATTTCGAACACAAATGTTGTTTTGTTTCTTCGTAAGTAATTGTGGGTTCAAGACCCATTTGTGCCTATATAATAAATCATTAAAAGAAGCAGAAAAACATGAATGGAAGAAACTATGATAAGGCTCCGGTTTTGACGTAAAATAATTTCCTCATTTTCAAGTGTTTGGTTTTACCTGAAAATATGGTCAAACTGAAAATAACCTATTTTGACCGTAAAATCACCCCTCCTCTTAAAACGTAAATTGTTTTACATCGGTTCAAATATGTAAAACAATTTTCATAAATTATTTTCCTGAAATTATTTTACATTGAAACCAATGGCCCCTAAGAGTAATAGTATTTCATGAAAGTTGATGGTGTCACGCAAATTTTATACTAAACAAAATTTATTTAAAAAATCACTTTATATTTAGGCCTACATAAAAGCTAACCAAACATTAATCTAAAAAATATTAGGCTTACACAAAAAGTAACCCAACATTAAACTAATATATTGTAGGCCCACAATATATATAGCCCATACATTCATGTTTGAATTCTTTGGTATGTTGTAATATACTAATCTATATAATATATAATAGCAGAAGACATTGGCGTTGAAACCAAGAATGCCTCACATAATGACAAGTGGCATCTCAATTAATTGATGTGGCACTGATGTGGCATACTAACACATCAACAATTAAAACACATCATCATTAATTTAAAATAGAATAATAAAAAAAAAAAACAAAAAAGCAAGTGTATTAACTATCAAAATAAAATATAATAAAAATGTATTAAAAACTGATGTGGAACACCAATTAAAATAACAAATTAATTATCAAAATAAAATATAATAAAAGTGTATTAAAAACTGATGTGGAACCGCCACATCAATTAAAATAACAAATTAACCATTAAAATAAAATATAATAAAAGTGTATTAAAAATTGATGTACAACAACAATTAAAATAACAAATTAATTATCAAAATAAAATATAATAAAAGTGTATTAAAATTAAAAACTGATGGAAACAGCAATTAAAATAATAAAGTAACTATCAAAATAAAATATAATAAAATGAAAAAACAAGAAAGAAAATCATAGCAGCGGAAGAGGTACGCATACCGCCAGGGGCGGCGGCCCTGTGGTGGTTCTCTCCTCTCACCGCGATGCTAATGGATGGCATCCAGCGATGCCTCATGTTTGAAGATCGCGATGAGACGGCAAGGCAGGGAAGGGTAGTTAATAATTTTTCAGAGGAAGAAGATGATGGGGGCATTTTGAATGGTGGTGGAAGCCATTTGTACTTACTGAGAAGAAGGATCGGTGAATCTGTTGGGTAAATTGACAGAGGAGTTGAGAAAAGAAGCACAAAAAAAGATGATGAAGAAGATGAGGGAAGAAATTCAGAGACCGCATCGGATCGGTGAATCTGGAACAGCACCGGATCGGTGAATCTGGAACAGCACAGGATCGTTGAATCTGGTGGGTAAATTGACAGAGGAGGTGAGGAAAAAAGCACAAGAACAAGATGATGAAGAAGATAAGGGGAGAAATTCAGAGACTGCACAGGATCGGTGAATCTGGAAGGTACCTCATGGTTTAAAGATTTTGTTAAAGATTTTGTTTTCAAACTAATTTTAATTATTGATGTGTTAGTATGCCACATCAGTTTTCAGCACTAACAACGTTTGGCTTTTTCATTTTTTTTTGGGTAGTTATCATATTTTCTTCAACTATCTTTAGAGGTTTTAAAGCCATCAATAATGTCTCTCTCTATATATAAACAATCAGGTCTGTATTCCCTTCCATGTGGCTTTTTACCAATTCACAACGACATACGCGCGCGAATGGAGTCACAACCCTCATTCTGCCGATACCGTCGTCGTCGATAACAGCATTGAATCTGAGGCCAATCCCAACGCCATGAATGAGACCAACTTCAAATGTTGTCCACCAATCTCGCCAGATTTAAATGATCTATTCTCTCACAGGTGTCGTCTCTCACTTTCTCTCTCTCTTTTGAGCACTTGCAAGGATTTTGCATTATCTATTTTTGGTTTCTCAATTTCCCTTAG
>BKZX01032463.1:0-11186 GCA_014362285.1 Fagus crenata
AGCATGTCACTAATTTTTCTTCCCTCATCTTCACCATTATTATTCTCCCTGCTTTTTTTCCCACCTGTAAAAAAATCATATCAAACCCAACTCATAATATAAAACAGAGATAGAGATAGAGGATATACAGGTTGAGAAGAAGTATGTAATGGGTTGTTTTTCTTTTTTCTCTTCTTCCTTGACTTCTCAGCTTCAATCATTGCTCTGAGGTTGTCAAAACCAGTCAGATGTGAGATGTGAGATCAATCTGTACTCATCTTCATATTTTCTCTTCCTATTCATGTTTTCACTGCTCGATGATGATAGTAAGATTACAGGTACTTGTTCCATGTTTGGAAATGCAGTTTACAACTCAGAACTGGGCCTCAGAGCATCTCCAGCAACATTCTCTAGTTTATCTTCTATGGGTGCTGAGACTATGGGTATTGAAATAGCTTTTTGGAGCAGAGTAGATAATTGAAAAGACCAATCAGCTCTTTTCAGAATAGGATCCCAGAGCTATGTAGTGATGACCCTCTTCTACTCTACCTTTTTCTTCCTTTTTACCACTGGCCTAAGACTGAGCTGAGGGTCTTTCCTATTCTACTGGTAAAGTGAGTAAACTGCCTCTTGCTTGGCGTTTTCAAAGCCGACGCTCCATATTTATAGAGTTGGTTTCTTCCTGGCTAAGTTTATGGGTGAGAACAACGTAAATACTGTACAAGAAAAAGAATGAAGAAGCTGAACACAGAGCAAAAGACAGAGAGACCGCAAAAACAATTATTTAAAAAAGAGAATAACTTTAGGGTGTTGCTTTTACCAGATTGAGTAAAAGTCTCTTTTTGTTGTGCTACCGTGTGAAAGTTAAACAAGTAATCAATTACAGGCTCAAAACCATGTGTGCTCTGGAAAAGAACCCAGTGAGTCAGTCAGACGTGCTGGCAAATCCTCTCCAATAATTATATTACGTTATCTTGATATTAATTGAGGGTATGGATTGAGATTTGGTGTAGGCCATTGCACCATGCAAATAAGTTAACTTTAAGGGTTTAGATTTAAAGTTAAAAAACTAAATTTAATCTAAACCCTTGAATAAAAAAACCTTTTTTTTACAACTTTTTAAGTTTTGTTAATTTACTCTTTTACCCTCAATTTTTTCACCTTTTTCAACTTTTTTAATTAGCACATGATATTGATTTCAATCCGAGAGATAAGGTTATCTATTTATTCTTTTTTGGTTGGTTATTTATTTCATAGTGTCCTTATCATGATTTTTTTTTTTTTTTTTTTAAATCTTCGATCAATCAAGATTGATAAAAATTACACCAATAGACATTCATATATGATCCTGATCCATTTAATTTGATATTTAAAAAAAATTAAGAAGAAATATATAATATGAATATAAATATACTGATAATCATAATCTATATGTAAATGAAAAGTTTTTTATTTGGATGCATGCCACTCACAAAATTTTGGTACATATACAAAATTTTGAGACTCTTGATATATATATATATATACACTCATCACTAGTAAAATTATGATTCTGTTTTAAACAAATTTAATTTAATTTAAACTTTCTTATAAAATTACTTACTTAAAAAATTAACTTTGTTTATAGATATATAAGGGTTACTTAAGATTTAGGGAAGCCATCTTACAACCAATCAACAACTAAAGCAGCACATGCAGATGCAGGGGCTTAGTTTTAACGTAAAAAGACAAAAGGTGGTTAATGAGTCCTAGGTTCTTTCATGGAGAGGAAGAGTGCTAAGTGGGGTTGCATGCATAAAACTAAGGATCAGCTTAGATGCTTAGATCTTCTAGAGATCTGTGCAGAGAATAAAAGAAGGAGAGAGAAAAGCATTTGTGTCTATGTGTTTTTGTGTGCGGGACAAATTGGATTGGCCTAGCAAAAATCTTAAACTCAGAGTTTGTGACTTTAATGGGTCCCACACGTTTTAACATTAGACAAAATAAAATGTGGAGAATTTAATTTTAGCTAGACTACAATTTTGAATGTGAAGTTAGATAGCTTTTCTTTTTTCCTCTAATTGGTTGGTTGGTTAGGTGTGAAAAAAGCATAAAAAACTTTCACATGGGAGTGGACCGTAGGATCCATGAGTTAAATTTTCAAGATTGTTCCTTAATTAACATTAATTCTAATTTCATTACATTCCAACTTTAAAGTTGTGTGAAAATTTCTTTTTATTTCTTCAAATGCACAAATAAAATATAAAGCAATTTAACGAATCAACTAACAGAAGAAGAAACTAAAGAATAAATCTATCATGTGGGATTTTTTCTTGAAGGTTTGGTTTTCTTAAATAATTTTCTTATTTTTATAGATTTCCATTTTTATTAATAAATTTTTCTTCTTATCTTATAGGGTTGAATCACGTGAATTTTGTATGTTGTCATTTATGGAGAGGAAGAGCGCTAAGTGGGGTTGCATGCATAAACAAAGGACTATAGCTCAGATGCTTATCTTCTAGGGATCTGTGCAGAGAATAAAAGAGGGAAAGAGAAAAGCATTTGTGTCTGGCCTATCAACAATCTTAAACTGAGAGTTGGTGACTTTAATGGGTCCCACACGTTCTAACATTATACAAAGAAAAATGTGGGAGATGGTCCCATCTCTTTCATTGTCCAAATATTATTCAATTTTCCTCTTCTTTTACTTAAATGCCCCTCATCCACTTACCCTTTTTTTGCAAGTCTTAAACCAAAAGAGAAACCCATTATATCACGTACGTAAACCCTTCCAACTTCCAAGATTGCTCTCACCATCAAAATGCATGGAAGCATGGGGTAGCAAAACTTGCTTTTATATCTTTTTTAGATCAGAAGGTTGGGGGAGGTGATAATGCGAAAGAGACTCAGTGAGTCAAAAAGTGAGGGTCACGGTGGATTACAACGCAAGAAAAGGACATGACCATATTCATATTAATTTCGAAACTAATTATGATGCTAAGGACTTCATGTTACATAAAAATTTTGGTCCACCATGCAATGTCACTTTTAAGTTAGTTCACGTCGCTAAATGAATTAAAATCACTAGTAATGTAAACAACAATAAAAGACAAAATTCAATCTCTTATCTTTACAACTGAAAGAACTAAAAAACATTGAAGTAAAAGTTGTACCCAATTATTTATCCAGACAAAAACCACTCAATGGCATCGCCTAAAAGTGGAAGTTGCTTAGCCTTAATTTTTTTTTTTTTTGTTTGTTTCATCAGGATTTGATTGTTTAAACTTCTCTTCTTGGCCTTACATTTTTGTCTACTTGCATCCAATAATGACATGGCAACCCAAGTACTTGCCCCACCTATATCTTTGTATGCACCAACTTATTATCAATTGTTGTTATCTTCTTAGCTAGCTAATTAATGATGCTTTTTGTTAATTATTTGGAGAAGATAACATTAATGTTTTCTAAGAAGAATATTTGACTATTACAATTATTTTTGACAATATCTTAAATTTAAACCTTTAACATCCATTATTTATCATCAGATCAAGAAATTCATAAAATTTCTTTTGATATCTGGCATAAGAGACATGAGTTTAATATTGTCAACAACTTTTTAAAACCAAAAAAAAAAGAAAAAAAAAAGGACCTAATTAATTTTGAGGGAAAAAAAAAGAAGCCAAATTGTGCAGCTCATGATGAATACAAAATATATACCCCAAAAAGTTGTAGTGTGAAAAAGAATATAATATATATATATATGCATAATATTACATGCACCCATGCATCAATGGTGGAAGTAAACATACATGCATAAATGTAAATTATGAGGTCATTGACTAAAGAAGAAACATTTAGAAAAACGAAATTAACCCAAGCTAGATATATATATATATATATATATATATATGAAAATAAATAATAGTATAGCTTTTTTTTTTTTGATAAACAAATAATAGTATAACATACCAAGAAAGAAAATAAAATGTATAAATTAGACATGAGAAGTGACTATATAATAAAAAGAAAACAAAATGTACTATTAACCTTCTTCAATAGGACCCTTTAAGACCCATAAATAAATCACCCATACTTGGTCCAACACCTCCTACTCAAGTCAAGAAAAAGCAGTCAACTTAAATGAACACAAGCAAGTAAATAATTTACTATCATATATATGGGTATGGGTATGACAGCAGAATCACAAAATTAAATGTAATAATTTTTATCATATAAGTATTACTGTTACAACATGTTTGTCCTTAATAACAAGGACATGACAAAGACATTACAAAGTTGATAACAAATGATATCAAATATACATTTCTCTACAGCCTAAAAAAAATAAAAAAGCCATGAATTATAACAACATGGCAACTTTTGAACACAAAAATGTAGCACGTATCTATATTGTCTGGACTAGTGAGTGGTGGCACAGCTTGGGGAAGTACATGACCAAAGATTAAAATATATAAAACAAAACAAAATATGTGGGATCGATGTAACTTATGTAATGATAGCGTTGTTTCCAATAGCTGACAACGAAAAATGAGAAAGAAAAGATATAAAGGGAGTGAGATAGATATTTAAAAAATACATTTAAGGAAGGAGACTTAAAGGAAGAGATGGTGAGATATGGTGGGCAAGTATTTATAAAAGTAAAAGTTGTCCACTTGGACCACTTTGCAGTTTGCACTTTGCACACGCACATGCACTCTGAGTGTGACAAAATGATGGCTCATGCCACGTGAATTGGTGAATCCTTGTAGGCTCAAATAATTTAATTGATAGAGTTGAATGCAACCATGTGCTAACATCAAAGAGAAATTTTTTAAATAATAATGAATTATTATTTAAGAAAAAAAAGATGTTCCACTGTCCTAAATAGTAGAATTAATATTACTAATCAACTCTTATTGTATAACGTATTGAATTACACTGGTTACTTTTTGACTAATTATTTTATTAGTTGAATCTCATTTGTAGAGTACTTTTGACTAATTATTTATTAGTTGAATCTCATTTATAGAGGAACTGAGTCAGGGGGTAACTAATTAAGGAAATGAATTATTTGAACAAGGTAAAAAAAAGGCTTTATTATTATAATTGCAATTGAATTGTCAAAATCAATTATTTGCAATCTACAACCAACAATTTGACAAACTGACTAAACAAATATACATCAATCACTACTAATCATATATCTAAAAAAAAAAAAAACTAGAAATTGAAGATAAATATAAAAGTAACTTAATGTCTTCAACAACATAAACAGGGAATAATGATATAAGTTCTACAAGATTTGGATACGGAGTGGCACAACAACAGTTAATTATACAAGTCAAAAGTACACACTTTTTTCTTTGATTAGCAAAGTGTACACATACACTTGATGGAATCTGAATGGTTAGGAAAAGCACCATAGTTTTAGATAATCTGATTTAAAAGAATAGGCAAATCCATTTAGTTCCATAGGAAGATGGGGAAGATGACCAAATCTTCTCTTTGATTGGAAAATTCGCCACCATTTTTAGATACTAGCATCTGTTCTTATGGATGCTTAAATTTCTATGGAGGTGTGTCTTATATTTTCTGTTTTAGATCACCCTTAGACCAAGGAACTTCCTCTTTGTGTTTTCATAAAAATTCACCAAATGTAATTACTAGGCAGAAAAGAGCTAAAAAAACGACTGCATAGTTGACAGAGTGGTAGACAACCTGTGCTGAATCTGCATTATTTGGAGCTGACCCATACAAGGAGAGCTCCTCACCACTAATCATATCTTGCAAAGCATCAGAAGATGACCTTCGCAATTGCTTCACTTGAGAGGCATCACCTTCAATATCTCCAACCTATAAAGATAATGTAAGCTGAAAATTTCTCCTAAATTTACTTCAATAATTATAGAAAAAGCATCACAATAAAACATTAAGAGAAAAATGAACTTATTTGATGATATCAATGAACTACGAAATTTTCTATAAAAAAAAAATAAATAATAATGAAATGTAGTGTACATCAACATGTAAATTTCAATACTCATCAAGTGATACAATAAAGACAGAAAGATAAGGTGTACAATCAAATTACAGTGTCAAAGAAATCAAATGGTTGATGTTGAACCTTATTACAACTAAGTAGCAAAGAGAAGTTGAAGACTTCCAATACAAAAAAAAAAAAAAAAAGTGGTCAAACCGATTGAACCGGTCCGGTTCTTGGTTTTGTTGATTGATTTGGTGGTTTGGGTTTTCTTTGCTTTTTTCTTAACTCTTAGTTTTTGAAGAGAATCGAATCGAACCGAATCAAGTATTAGTCTTCGGTTGAACCGGTTGGACTGGCCAATCTGGTCCAATTTTTAAAACCATGGACTAGATGAAATGAGTTTTCACTCAAGACTAAATCCACTGTTGTCCATGAGACTAATGCAATAACTTTAAGTGGGGAATTTCTATATTTAAGTAGTACTTTTGCATCTCAATACAATATTTCTTGCGATGAAAAATTACTAATTTAGTTTTTATATTTAGTTTTTGCTAACATCTCATTTTCAAATGATAATATGACTAATCTAATTGATCTAAAGTAAGATTTTATCGATTTCAATTCTGACAAAAAAAAAAAAAAAAAACTTTTTTGCAAAAACAACGATAACAATTTTGTTAATAAAATTTTGTGAGTGATATATCTAATACATATATTTTTATATATATAATCAAGAATTTTTATATGTGTGACAAGTATTCCTTGTAAAATTATGTGAACAAAATTTGCATTTGGAAAAGAATCTAATCTTTATATATATATATATATATATATATATAAACAAGAGCTTTTATATGTGTGGCCATGTGAAAGATTGAGAGAATAATGTTAAAATTTATTGTGTGGGATACTAACTTAC
The DNA here is from genome assembly GCA_014362285.1 of Fagus crenata. Taxonomy (NCBI): domain Eukaryota; kingdom Viridiplantae; phylum Streptophyta; class Magnoliopsida; order Fagales; family Fagaceae; genus Fagus; species Fagus crenata. The sequence goes on from BKZX01032463.1 coordinate 6,861, forward strand.
AAAAATTGAAACCCCAAGCTACTAGGAGAAATTGGTCGTTAATGATTATTTGACACTCACATAATTTTTCATTTAAACAACTTAGGTTTTCAATTGGGTTGAGTTTGTATTGGTTGACAATTTTGAGGGCCTTTCTTGAGAAGAGGGAAAAGAACATACTATGCCTTTATTTTTATTTTTTTTGTGATAAGTAACCTGGTGAAACTAATTATTCACCAAATTTGGGGCATTAGGTCTAGGCCTTGAGTCGCACCAGAATGTCGAGTAAAGAATTGAGCAAGCTTGAAACTACATGGAGTCATAAATAGAAAAGGCTAAATTAAGGCCACTCGCTAGACGAAAAAGAGACAAGAGGGATACAAATTGTTCTTCACAAAGCTATTATCTGGGCTTGAGCCCAAAATTTTCCCATCAAGTGGTACATATCCAATTCAAATTTGACTTAATTTGGATTTTAAATGAATGAGACATGACTATTTGAAATTGGCATAGTTGTGATGTCTCAAGTGAATTTGTGGCAATTAATTGTCCTCACTGATTTATTTTTTTATCAAGCCTAGGCTTTAAACTATGTATAAAAATCCCACTTTGCACATTTTTCAGTGCGAGATTTAACCGCTCTAAAACCATTGAGAGAGCTTTAATTTCCTTGAGACTAAACTATCAGGATCCTCTACCTATGAGTTTCTCTCAAACCATAAATAGCTTTATGCCTTTACCTGTTTGGTAGGATCCAAACGAAGAGGATTTGAGCAACTTAAGGACCAGGCTTCATGACGCAGAATAAAGCGTGAAATAAAGAAAGAGTACGAGCTGTGTTAATACTTAATACTCAAAGAGCTTAAATTAATTAGTGAAAGAAAACTCTCAAAAAGATAAATTTTATTAATGATTGAATAATGAAATTGGGTCTATTACAACTAGTATTTATACTATTCAAAACAAACCCAAATTTAAAACATGAAATTACGAAAAAGGACAAATAAATGCGAAAATTATGAAATAAATTAAAATATTTTGAAACAGCCTCTAGATGTGGGAATTTGGGGGTAATTTCAAATTTTCTTCGTGGAATCTTCTGGAGCTTTCTGAACATATCTTGTGGGCCTGTGACTCTTCATAGATCAAAAGTTATAGCCTATTTAGAGTAATTGTAAAATTAGGGACGTCAGGAAGCCCGTTTGGTCTTTTGATACTCCAAATGCTCCATGAACTCTTCTGCTAATTGTCCTATGTCACCTGATGCCTCTATTATTTTTAATTGAGGTTGAGAAACACCTTTAGGAACGGTTTTACAAAGAGTTATCTCAAAATTAAACAACTGTATGTTTTTTCTTTCATTTTTCACCACCCATGGTGGTGGCTTCATTGGTAGGAATACCTCGTGTCACTATTCACTATGTGAGTTTGAACTTGTTATGACACTCCCTATTGATTGCATGGGTGATCCCATGCTATTCGTGAGTAGGGTTCAAGTGAGCGAGGGGTTATGAGAACGCCAGCAATCTCTCTTTTTCCGTATGAAAAAAAAAAAAAAAAAAAACACTTATGTTCTTGGTTCATTAAAAGTATTTATATTTGCTCCTTCACCCAAATTTGTTGCTACTAACACTTCAAAAACGTGCAACAACATGAGAAATATTAAAAATCAAATAACCCAATTTATTGCTACTACGACCTTAATTTTATCTTAATATCTTCAAGAGTCCTAATCAAGCAAGTTTCATTCAATTGTACATCTAATGTCTTACGTGGTATTACAAAAGGAAATGGTTTGTCGTCTTTTTTTATTTTTATTTTGATGAAGAAAAAGTTTGTTGTCTTATTTGGTCATCACAAATATAAGATGAGGGTACATGAAATTACAAAAGGAAATGGTTTGTCTTAGTTGGTGATCACGCTTTGTTTGTGTTTCTCAACATTCAACTCTTCAACACTTTAGATGAGGAAATTGTTGCTCTAACTTGGGCTTGTCTATCGTCAGCTAAAGCTTCTTCAGAAGATTTGAACTGTCCACTTGTCCTGCCCTCCAAAATCAAAGCTATTAAGTTCCCCTCCCCTTATATACATACAGCTTTTTAAAATTCTTCAGTTTAGTTGGTTTTAACCCGTCTGGTGGAGTGTTTAGAGGGATGCCTCTGAGGTCTCGTTCCGGTATATCTGGTGGAAGTGAGGCGGATTTCTGACTTAACTTTTGGTTTTGAATCTTTTGATTTTGAATAAGTTAATGCCCATGTTATTGTTAGGCAGCGAAGATCACCAAGTCTGCAGGCAGTGTTTTTTGAACTTCCTATAAGAAATCCCTTCAACACTTGGAGAGAATCGAGAGTGTCAATCCCCTTTGGCATTCTCTCTAGCAAGTAACACTCTGATACATCCAAATGCAATATCATCAGGCAATGTCTCTAAATTGTAACATGCTTTAAGATCAAGAATTTCAAGGCTGGTGAGGTTTACAATGGAAGGAGGAAGTTAATTCAGTTATTCTTGAAATTCCTCGGAGACTAAGATACTTCAATTTCTTTTGAGCCCCTAATCCTTTTAGAAGTTATTCATTTACCACTTCAATATGATGTCTAAACTCTAAAGTCGGCCTGCCATTGACCAAGTTGAAGAACCTCAATCATCTTCAACTTGGTAAGCCACTTAGGTTTGAAATTAAGATATTGTTCACTTAAATTGAATAATGACCACAATTTCTCAGGTATGGAGGAACATGACTATGGAATTAGTAAAAATTTTGACATATAGGAACTTTAAGAAAAGAAAAAGAAATGAATCAAAATAAAGCCAATGGGAATGACTTAACATAGTATTGCAAATGAAATAAGTGGTACTAATCAATTTGTTTATGGAATAGCAAGATGTAATGAAATTTCTGAACATGCAGATTCTCTTCTAACAACTTGCTTGGAGGAGGGTTGAATCAAAAGGAAATCCAAAATGGTTGAGAAGGCCCCTTCTCTTGATGCTGTTAATAAGGAAGCTGTTGATCTGGTATGTTCTTAAAATCAGAATACTTTTTTTTTTTAAAAATCATTTTTTGGCATGCCAACTTTACCATAATGAACGCCTAATTGATAGCTGCAAATATAAGAATAATAGAACCAAATGTTGTTGGCTTCATAGTTAGATGAAGAAGTTTAGTGACTCAATTTGATTCTTTAGTAGAATATATTTCGTTTCGTGTTTAATTCAAGATGTGTCATGCGGATAATTTGATGTGCCCAAACTCAGGAAAAAAAAAAGAATGGAAATGAAAAGAAATTTTCATGACTTTAATCTTATTTGTGTGGTGCTGAATTAGAATTTGCTTCCTGTAGGAAAATATACCCCTGGAAGAAGTTTTTGAGCATCTTAATTGTACAAGGAAGGGTTCGACATCTGATGGAGTTCAAGAGAGATTGGATTTGTTTGGATACAACAAACTTGAGGAGAAAAAGGTTAGAAAAGCAATGTTCAGTTTTCATCTTCTCTGTCCTTACTTTTTATTTTTCCATTATTGCTTGTTCTGTCTCCCTCATTGATTGGTTCTTCTACTCCCCTATCCTGCTCTAGGAAAACAAAATACTGAAGTTTTTAGGCTTAATGTGGAATCCTTTATCATGGGTCATGGAAGCTGCAGCCATCATGGCCATTGCTCTTGCACATGGAGGGGTAAGTCCTTATGACTTCAAGTTTTTTTTCTTCATTTACCTATCTTTTATAATAAGGTAGGCTATGTGACACTGACTGTCCGACCCAGTGACCTAAAACAATGAAATGAGTATATTCTTGAAGATTTTCAAGTTATTTATGGGTAATAATGATGAATTGTGCAGTTCTTATGTTGAAATGACATGTTGAATTTTCCTAATTAGTCAAATTTGATTCTTGAGTCATATAGTTTGGGGACAATGTTGACAATACCTTATTTGGGGACAATGTTGACAATACCTTATGACTTCAATTCTACCATCAGTTTCATAGAGGAGAACAATGCTGGCTATGCAGCAGCTGCTCTTATGGCACGGTTGGCCCCAAAAGCCATGGTCCTCTTTGCAGATTGATATCCTAAGTTCATTATAGCTTCATCTTGCCATGAAAAATTAGTTCTGCCTTCTTATTGATTTTCCATTATGTCTGAGACATCTTATCTTGTTTCCTCATTTTTTTGAATTCTAATTGTTCTTAATTAGGTTCTGCGTGATGGAAAATGGAGTGAAGAAGATGCTGCAGTGCTGGCTCCTGGAGACATAATTAGTATTAAACTTGGTGACATCGTTCCTGCTGATGCACTTCTGCTTGAAGGAGATCCTTTGAAAATTGATCAGGTCAATCTTCACA
>BKZX01032465.1:0-39805 GCA_014362285.1 Fagus crenata
ATTGAGTCTTTGACAGCTGCTGGTGTTTATCTGATAATGTTTCAATAGCCCCCCGCAATCGCAACGGAAGAGAGGCTACGTTGAGATTGTCTCGGAGAAGTGCAAACCGCGGGGAAGGCAATGGTTTGGTAAAAATATCAGCCAACTGATCTTTAGTAGAGAGAAAACGCACTGAGAGACAGCCAGAAGCAACTTTTTCGCGAACAAAGTGCAAGTCAATCTCGATGTGCTTTGTACGGGCATGAAAGACCGGGTTGGCAGTGAGATATGTTGCTCCAATATTGTCGCACCACAGTGTAGGCGAAGAGTGCAGAAAAACACCAAGTTCACGAAGTAAAGACTGGATCCATGTAACCTCGGCAGTGGCATTTGCAATAGCACGATACTCAGCCTCTGTACTGGACCGTGAGACAGTTGGTTGTTTTCGAGAGCTCCAGGAGAGAAGATTAGAGCCAAGGAAGACACAATAGCCGCCAGTGGAGCGGCGGTCATCGGGGCAGCCGGCCCAATCTGAGTCAGAAAATGCATGTAGTGTGGCAGAGGATTGTCTGCGAATAAGAAAACCAAGAGAAATGGTTTGCTTGAGGTAGCGAAGGATTCGCTTCACGGCACTCCAGTGAGTGACAGTAGGCTTTTGCATAAATTGGCAAACCTTGTTAACCGCAAAAGAGACATCCGGCCGAGTCAAGGATAAGTATTGAAGGGAGCCAACTATACTTCTGTAAAGAGTGGGATCCGAAAAGGCAGCACCATCAAACTGAGAAAGATGAGCTGCTGTGGACATGGGAGAAGAAAGAGGCTTAGCATCAACCATATTTGCCTTGCGAAGGAGGTCCAAGATATATTTCCGTTGAGAGAGAAACAGTCCCTGTGGATCGGGAAGAGCTTCAACACCAAGAAAATAATGCAATGGGCCCAAGTCTTTTAAAGCAAACTCTTGCTGCAGAGAAGAAATTAGACGTAGAATAGCTTGAGAGTCAGGACCTGTTACAATAATATCATCAACATAGATGAGAAAATAAATAAGTGTTGAACCAGTAGCAAGGATATAGAGAGAAGTATCCGCTTTAGAGCCCACAAAGCCCAACTCAAGGAGTTTGGTAGTTAACCGAGAGAACCAAGCCCTTGGGGCCTGCTTAAGTCCATATAAGGCCTTGTGTAGATGACACACATGATCCGGAAATGAAGGATGAGTGAACCCAGGTGGCTGAACCATGTAAACATCTTCTTCAAGAGTGCCATGGAGGAAGGCATTCTGAACATCAAGTTGACAAATGGACCAGTTGGCAGAGACAGCAATGGAGAGGACCACACGAATTGTTGTGGGCTTAACAACTGGACTAAAAGTTTCACTGTAGTCAATCCCGGGTTGTTGATGAAAGCCCTTGGCCACTAAACGGGCTTTGTACCTGTCTATAGATCCATCAGGCTTCCGTTTGATTCAAAAAACCCATTTGCACCCAACCAAGTTCATAGTGGGCCTAGGAGGAACAAGAGTCCAGGTACCATTTTTCATTAAGGCAGTAAACTCAACGTTCATGGCCTGACGCCATTCTGGGCTTTTGGAAGCCATAGTGAAACAAGTAGGCTCAATGTCACAAGGGCCTGTCTCAGTAACAAAAGCCTTAGGTGGAGGTTTGGAAATAAAACCTGGCGGAAGAGCCTTAGGCTTGTGAATATGATGCTTGGACCTTGTAGCCATGGCATGAACTGATCCTGAAGAAGATACTGGACATAGAGCCGTGGATGAGGGAAGAGGACATGGGTTTGGAGAGAGACTCACTGAAGAAGGAGAAGCCAATGGGGAAGCCGTAGGGGAGGGTGGGGAAGGGGAGGAGACCACTGCATCTGGAGAGGGAAGAGACACGGGTGGACTAGATGGAAGTAGCAAAGATGAGGGAAGAGACACGGGTGGACTAGAGGGAGCAGGTGGAGAAGGGACAGCAAATGGAAACCGGGATTCATCGAAGACAACATTCCTAGAGATGTAGAGACGACCAGTAGGGACATGAAGACACCGATAACCTTTGTGATGAAGACTGTAACCAAGAAACACACACTGTTTAGATCGAAAATCTAGTTTATGTTGGTTGTAGGGACGAAGATGTGGCCAACATGCACAACCAAAAACTTTGAGAGAAGCATAGTCAGGAGTTTGATGAAATAAAATTTCAAAAGGACTTTTGTTATGCAAAAGGGGTGAGGGCAACCGATTAATTAAAAAACAAGTGGTGGTGAAAGCCTCATCCCAAAATTTAAGAGGCATGGAAGCATTTGCTAAAAGAGTTAAACCGGTTTCAACAATATGCCTATGTTTACGTTCAACAGATCCATTCTGTTGGTGAGTATGAGGACAAGGTAGACGATGAGAGATACCACATTGAGCTAAGAAAGGATTGAGTTTTTGAAACTCACCTCCCCAATCAGACTGAAAAACTTTAATTTTAGTGTCAAAGAAGCGTTCAACATGCAGTTTAAATTTCTGAAAAATAGCAAGAACATCAGATTTAGCAGTAATAAGATAAAGCCAAGTAAATTTGCTAAAGTCATCAACAAAGCAGACATAATATTTATTTCCATTCACTGAGAGATAAGGGGAAGGACCCCATACATCTGAAAAAATAAGTTCTAAGGGAGAAGTAGAAACAGATGGAGACAAATAAAAAGGCAGGCGATGACTTTTGCCTAATTGACATGCATGACAAACAGAATCAGGAGAAGACTGTAAAATAGCTAAATTATTCTTGGACACAACTTGGCGAACAATACGAAGTGAAGGATGACCCAGGCGAGAATGCCATCCATCAAGAGTAGTACGTATACCCATGAAAGCCGCAGGAGAGGAAGAGACTGGAGGAGGCAGAGAATAGAGGCCATGTTCATGTTTGCCTTTGAGGAGGATATTGCCCGACGTTTGATCCTTAACACAGAAAAAATTGGGGTGAAACTCAAAATAGACACCATTATCTGAAGTAAACTTAGAAACAGAGAGTAAATTCTTGGTAATTTGAGGAACATGAAGAACATTTTGTAAATGAAAAGAGGAGGAAGGATAAGAAAAAGAAGAAGAACCGAGGTGAGTAATCGGCAAACCTTGGCCATTTCCAACATGCACTTGGTCTGGTCCAGTATATTCTTCAGAGTGAATATTCAGGTTACTGAGATCAGAGGTAATATGGTGAGTAGCACCAGTGTCAGGATACCAGTTAATGTCATTGGAGGAAAACGGTGTAGCCACATATGCTTGAACAGGTGAACTCATTTCACGTTGATAAGCATGATTGAAACGATTGTAGCAAGCAAGAGCCACATGGCCTGGTTTGGAACAAATCTGACAAACTGGGCGAGACGGATCACCAGGAGGTGTGGGGAGGAGAGGAGGGTTACCACGGCCCTTGCCTCGGCCTCGAATGAAGCGGTTTGAATTGTTGCCGCGACCACGACCTCGTTGTGGAGAACCGCGAGCTGCTATATTCGCAGAAGGGAAGACTGGTTCAGGAACAGCAGAGTTGTGATGCTCCAAACGTTGCTCATGTAGGAGCAAATGAGAATACAGATCTTCAATGGACATGGGTTTAGACTTTGTAGAGAGAGAAGCAACAATGGAGTCGAAATCGGTGCCAAGACCAGCCAAGAGAAAGGAATGTTGCTCAAAGTCATTTATGACGTATGTCTTTATAGCTCTGATACCATAAAAGAACACGCAAAGAATTAAGTAATTGTATTCTCTCGCATTGAATGTTGCAGAGAGCTAGGCTATATATTTATACAAGTTTCTGTTACAAAAAGATAAGAGTTGCAGAAAATATACAAGTTAAAGTTTTATCTTTATCTGCTATTTTAACTTATTTGAAAGACTCCTATTTTAACTTATTTGAAAGACTCCTATCTGAATTGTTTGAATTGTTTTGGATAAGTTCCGTTGGCTGGGATTCTGCAGATTGAGTCTTTGACAGCTGCTGGTGTTTATCTGATAATGTTTCAATACCAACATTATGAGTTCTTCCGTTTAATGAATTACATGCTTCTTTAAGTTAGTTGAGAATCATAAGTTTGATTCGTTTGAAGTATAAGGATGTTGACATTGAGTGAATACAGTTTTGACCTTAAATAATAACCTCTATGGAGATTTTTTTTGACATCACTATCTGCAAGATACACATTATTTATTGTGGTTTCTTGCATTTGTATTTGATCTAACAATTTTGATAATTAGTTTCCAATTTTCCAATTCATCACCTTGTTTCTTACTGTGGGAAATCAGTAAAAAAATATATCCTTATATGGATCTGATTATGCATGAATCAGCTGGCATCCTCCCTCTTGGAAAGACTGGCAATAGCAAGCAATTGCTACTTTTTAATACAGCTACTTTTTGTCTTGAAAAATTACTGCATATATCATGTTGGTCTCAAGCTTTTGGACAAGCATTAACGAAATGACAGCTATGAGCTTGCAATGCAACACCTATATATGCCCAACAAAAACCCCAGGAGGAAAAAATCAGGTTCATGACAACCTTGAAGTTCCAGAGTTGACATCAAGATCACTAGAGACAATCACTCTAAAGCTGTAGCTATTTAGTGCATGGTTCTCAAACCTCATGTCTAATACTAATTTAGATGGTGAAGCCAAAATGGACATTGTAAATTCAGAAATTGCTTGCCTGAAGAGCAGATGGAAAACATTAATTCCAGTATGATGACAAGATCCTACAATTTGGACAGGACTTTACGGTACATGCTTGAACCAGAAACGCCATCAAAGGCCATGACCAATGATGCACCTGCTATGAAAGAATTTGACTTATATGAATTCAAGGCTCTAAAGTGGCAAAGGAGAGTTCAGATACAGTTATTAGATGAAAAACTTACATATGTATTAAGGTGTAAAAGATGTGTGTACTTTGCCAACATTAACAAAACATTTAAAAGTTGTCCAGTTTCATCTCATAGCCAATGTCCAATTTATTCTGATGAAGGCCAACCAAGAGCAGTTGAGAGAGACACTCATAATAGATTTCTTTGTATTCCACTGCTACTTAGCATCCTTCCAACCATGGCTGGAGCCAGGAGTTACTGTTGAGGACCACCCACAGAGATATCAGCAACATTTGTGGAATATTCCCACAGAATTTTGTTAAGCATGGATCTAAGCTGTTTATAGAAATTGGCCAAACTAAGCCAGCTAAGCAAGAACAAATTATTTAATATCTAATGTTAATTTTTCAAACATATACCTATACAATTGAAAATTTTCATTAACCCCAAGGGCTAGCATCATTGGCTAGGGACCACACCTCATGAAGTAGAGATCACTATTTAGAAACTCCCCTTCCCTATCTTCAAGGGGCCAAAATTCACTTATCTTTGAATTCTAGGGGGCAAGAACTAGTTTTAAATTCAGTTCTTTCGATGCACATTCACAAATTTTCACCAAAAATTGCTTTTAACTTGAGTCTAGACAAACTAGATATAAAATGAAACTGGTTCAATACTGAACTAGATAGTTTATTGTTTCAACTTATATCAGAACTCAAACAGTTCTGTGATTTACCAAACATCCCATAGATAAAGTGACCTTCAAAACCTTGGGGTGCCATAGCCGTCACTAAGCCACTGTGACCAAAAATCTCATGACTTATACGCCCATCCCAAGTTATGTTTTGCCAATGTCATGTTGACAAACCCCATTGACATGGCTTATATCTAGTGATTGTGTCATCAACTGTAAATTGGAGGAGGTTTTATCTTCAACATTCAAAAAGGTTAAGAATCCCAACATCATCAATATCTTTGACCTTCCATAAGTTTTGATTGGCTTAATTGAAAAAAAAAAACACAGAGAAAGGTAACATAAATAAAGTAATAATTAGAAACATACCTTTGCCAATACTGAGATGCTGGAGTAAGGGCAATGGAAGGCTTGTATTGGTATTGAAGCTTTGTCTTTGCCAATTAATTTGGTTATTATGAGCAATTCATATCCTGCTAGCAGTTATGAATATTTCTTAAGCATACTTAATTACAAAACAGAATACCAGAATAAAATGTTCAGTTCTTTATTCATAAGGTGTATCGTTCAATACTTTTATGGATTTTTCTTTTGGAAAACTTCAAGTATAGATGATCAACAATGCTTTTATAGCCCTTTTTTTTAGGGTCAAGAAAAAGAAAACTAGTAAAATTGTGAAGCCAAAATTTTGATATAAAGAAGGGCCCAGACTAAGAGTTTATTGACACTTCCTATACTGCAGAACCTTTTCTTTCTTTCTTTTCTAGCATTCTATGAATAAAAAATAAGTAACATCACTTTATAGCCTATTTTCATACAGGATCAAGGTCTAAAGTAGCCACATGATTCGAAAACAAGAAAAAGAAAAGTAACACACTTTAATTTTAAGTTTGAATTATTTCAATTTGGGATATATGGAATAAAGGCCCAAACCATACCAAGCATCTTGTACTGGCACTCCTAGGCTAAACATCACATCACAATCAAGAAGTAGCCAGCAAAGCACAAACCAAACAGAATTCAGACATCATAGTGTTCATCAAATTAACTATATGCATGCTAAAGCTCTCTCTTAGAAGAATAGTTGGCCTATGATGCTGATTAATTATCTATCTTACTTTGTTTTGATAGTTAAATAAAAATTACGTACCCATTCAGGATTAAATCCATGCTCATTGAAGTCCTGAACATACAAACTAGTTTCCAAGCCAATTTATGGAAAAAAAAAAAAAAAATTTGTAGCATTTTAACCGTTTCAAATGAAGGCTGTTATGAGTCTGCACGGTCCATTTAAGCAAATTTATATTTTTCATTCACAAGGCAGAATATAAAATTTAAACTTTAGACAAAGAAAGGGGAATTTGAATGTGGCTAACCTTAATGCCTTGACCCTCCCAATATATTCCTTAAATGTCAATCTCCAAGATGTGAGTAATTATCCAGTATCTTGGCCAAGGTATTGTTTACTTTCCTTTACGAGAAGAACCAGGATTTAAATCATCTCCCAAACCCTCTTGCTGTTTATTTATTTATTTTTCATTTTCAATTTCATTTTTTGGTAATTGTTAATTGGACAGAAACTTTAGCTCCAACTGGTAGGCATCAAACCCTTTTTTTTTTTTTAATTGGCAAGTTTCTTTTGTTGTGCTTATGTATGCATGTGTTGTCTTTTGACAAAAAAAAAAAACACACACACACACACAAAACTGGTAGGCATAAAAAAAAAAAAAAAAAAAGAGAGCTTATAGGCTAATAATTAACCTCACATAGATGCCTTTGAAACACAATATTCTCCACTATATGTATTTCTACACATACATTGTTTATACTGTTTTTGTTAGACTGTCCAAAAATAGTGAAATCTTTTGTTATTAATTTATTATAGATAGAATGGGATTTGAAATTTAAGGTGTCCATGATGATTATTTTTTAGTCTTTACTATCAAGTCAAGGCATCAATGAGTTTTTTTCTGACATAGACAAAATTCAAATTCATATTACTTATCTGACGATAAAAGAATTTACCAATTGAGTTAACCGAAGCCCATATACAACTGAAGTTAAACACACTAATACATAGTTGAAAATTTTACTTATATCTAATACAAATGGAAATATAAATACTAACTCACATTTGAATTATTAAATTTGGATTGATTGTAATGTTAGTCAGTGTGAATTGTCATTTGCTCTATAAGGTCTGTAACATGAAGTTATGGAACTATATATGAAGATGTTCTACACATCATGGAATAATGTTTTGGCAAAATGATGCTATTATGTTTGCCATTTTATGGCATGGGACTTAGAGGCGTACATCTTACTGGACATAATTTGGTTCTTGAAGATGTGATGAACCATTAGTGGTATATATGGTGTGAAAGCTAATTAAGATCTTGGTTGGCTAGGCTTTTATTCTGCTTGGTATAACTTGTTAGGAATACCAGACGCTGCTAAACAACTGATTATGAATCTCCAATTGTTGGAATATTAAAGGTCAACCAAGTCATAGGCCTTCATTAGATCAAGTTTAATAGAACAACAAGCCACCCCTCATCATTTCCTCTGCCAATAGTATGTTTTCAGCTATGCTTCTTCCCGGGATAAAAGCTGATTTAGTAGGACCAATCACTTCAGCAAGGCAAAGCTTTAATCGATTGTCTAGGATTTTGGTGATGTACTTATATAAAATGTTACAACATGATATAGGTCTAAATTCATCCATCTTTGAAGGATTAGGAGCTTTTGGGACAAGAGTAATAAGTGTAGAGTTCACTTCATTCAACAGTTTACTTGATGTGAAAAATGAACCTACAGCTTTTAAGACATCATCCTTCACTCTAAGGCAGTGTTCTGATAAAACCCAATTGGCATTTCCTTCAACTGAATAGGATCCTCAAATTTGCTTCCTTGGTCATCAAACAAACATCTGATCTGACTTTAACAGACCTATGGAATAAGACAGTGTTCTGATCTCTCAAGTTGAGCCAATTATTCCTGGATTTTTGCTTCATGAAACTTTCCTCAGCATAACTCAAAGACATAAAGCAATGGTTTTTCTCTTTCTCCAATTGCAGCAATATTGAGTGACCTGGGCATAACAGGAGTCTTCTTTCAAGATCATCTCTAGCCTTTTGCACTCTAACCGATAAACCTCCAAACCGATCTTTGTTAAATTTCTTTAACTCAGCCTTCACGGATTTGAGTTTTTGATACAAGCTGAAAATGGGAAACACATGAATCTCGAGACCATACTGCACTAACAAGTTGCATAAACTTGGGGTGATCAGTCCAAAAGTTAATAAATTTAAATTGTTTTGGATCACTATTTACATTTGCCTGAAAGTACACAAAGCATGCTGCATGATCAGACACTCCTAGGGGAAGAAACTCTCCAAATTGAGGAAACCAGTAAAACCAAAATGGAGAAGCTAGAATCCTATCAAGCTTCCTTGCCAAGAATTGAGCCCCTTCTCTTTTATTAGTCCAACATAAGGATGATCTAGAACCTCCAGTTCCCTTACACAGTGACAGAACTCATCTTCAAACAAAGAAGAACACATTCCACCAAATCTTTCATCAGGCCCTATAACATTGTTGTCTCCTCACAGTACCATTATTTGAACCATATATAAAAGAAACCCAGACAGATACTGGAAACGGCTATACAGATACCGCTGGACTTTAACAAGCCAATCAACTCATCAAGCTTGACACTTCATGGACGGTGCAACAACCTGAAGAGAGCTTCTTGTGAATTTGCTCTCCATAATCCTATAACGTTTCATTTACGTTGAAACCTGAGGTAATCTTTCTATTATTTTGATGCTTTGTTATGGGGATTGTTTTAAGTCTTCTGTATATAAACTTCGTAATTGCTCTTAATTTTTCATGCTAGATTATATACTGAAACTTGTAAAATATGAGATAGATGTTTAAAATCTGGATTTGTCCAGTTGATTGATATCAAAAATGTATATGATCCATGTCCTTTTGGTATATATATACAGGAATGTGGAAAATTGAAATTGTAATATGCATTCTTGTGTTTCCTTTTTCTTTTTTGCTTTTTATATATTATGGCCATACACATAGTGATATAATGTAATTCCCAACATGAACATCTTGATACTGGGGCAAAGCAATAAAACTTCCCCACTCTATTTACAAACACACAGATGATGGTTATTGAATATTGAGATAACAAAGTACAATATGTAAGAAGAAAAATTATATCAAAACTGATCCTTGAATCAAATTAGAACATGTCATTGCCTACTTAAAAATGATAACTGTTGATAACAGCAGAGCTTATAATACAATCAAATTAGAATGTTTCAAACATTAAAAAGGCTCAGCCTGGTAAGACCGTTCAATAGTAAAACATTTGCAAATGAAAGATGGAACAAATCTTGAAAATTTTATTCATATTTCCTACTGGATTTCTGTTCCAAGACAAGTGGGCTGGGTTCCCAAGAGGTCTGCCTGCATAAAAAGCAATAACAATTTCAGACACACCTTACAAATGACCTATGATTTACAAGCATAGCTTTTCAGTTTAAGAAGCCAAAACAGAAATAACAATTCTAAATATTGTTAGGCACTTCCAAGCTAATTAGGTAGTCAGTTATCTGGTTTGTGGAATCCCAGGCTCATCTACAAATACATACAAAAAGGTGACTGGAAATCCCATACATAGGCACAGACATAAGACCATTTCATACCAGTTACCCTGGTTGTAAGTACCTTCAAAAGTTAACAAGTCCTTAAACTCTGCTTCAATCTTTGAAACAGTTAAAATTTTAAGACACCTTTCAAGTGGAACTCAATTGCTGCTCAGCATTAAGAACCTTGTGCAATAACCATGAGTGTTGATGTTCTATGAACTGACCACATTTACCATTCACAGATCTAGATTCCTAACCATCTTAGAAACTCATAAATTCAGAAATCAAAGGGCCAAAAAAAAAAAAAAAAAAATGATTTGACAAGTAGCAGCATCATACATACCTTACATGAAGAGCACCTTAAGTCACCAGGTTTGCCAATTCTTTTCATGGAATAAGCATAGAACTAAACTTTCAACTAAATCTGACTCCTTTGGCTGGTAGATGATCTTCTCAAACATATCTTTGAGCCTCTCATGCCTTACCATCTCATCCAGTACTTTATCATCTGAAACTACAGCTGAACTCTTTTGCATAACATTTTCCTTGATGGTGCACAGCTGAACTATTTTATTTTCTGCATGCATTTCCGCTTGAGCACCATCACCATCATGAACATAAGCTTTATCCCCCTTCCCCTCCTTTTTTTTTGATAAGTGTCCCCCTTCCCCTCCTCTTTCTTTCTCTCCTCCTCAAAGAGTTTAGTTGAAGAACCTACAGTCTTTTGTGCCTGCTCCTCCCTGCCAACAATGAATTCATCATTTATTTTATCACCTCCTCCACCTCCTCCTTCTCTTCTTCTCCTGACCCTCCTCAACAGGCTTAGTTGAAACAACTACTTTCTTTTCCCTGCATGCTTCCTTTGTGGAACCGTCACCTCTAGTTTCATCATTCTTTTCACAAATAGAGCTGCTCTCAACCACCTTTTCCTCTTCCTTCTCCTTGCACCTTTCCTTTACTCCACCATCATCTCGAATTTCACCATTCTTTTCACAAATAGGGCTGGCTTATTCTCTGCCTCAACCTCCCTCTCCTCGTCCTTCTTCCTGCACTCTTCATTCAATGCACCATCATCTGTAGTTTCATTCTCTGCCTCAACCTCCCTTCCCGCTTGATCCGGCTCCTTGCAGGTGTCCATTGCAGCGCCATCATCTTTTTCTTCCTCCTCCTCCACAATGGGACTGCTCATTTTCTCCTCAACCTCCTTGTCCTTGTTCTCCTCCTCTACAATGGGAACATCCATGTCTTTATTTTCAGTCACAAGCTTATCCTCATTCTCCAAACTAGAAAGCCTACGTTTCTTCAAAGGGGGCTGAAGTAGGATGTATAGTGAGAGAAAGGACAGGATTATTGGCACACTAGTTTTAGTAATATCATTGCATATATAATTTCTACATTTACAATAAAAACTCAACTAGTAGATATCAATTATAAAGATTGGAAAATAATAAGAGTAAAATAAAAAGAAAAAATTCACTCTACAATGAATTTAGAGGACAATGTGACGATTCCTCTCCTTCCAGATAACCCATGATACAGAAAAAATAAATAACTGACCAGCCAACAATTAAACAGAGAATGCAGCAAACCAAATAATCCAGCCAACAGCTACTACAAGACTCATAACTAGCTTCACACACCTCGCACTAATCAATATTATAATTTGAGATTGCAAACCATATCAAATACTATTACACTTAAGCAGAAGTCATGTATAAATAAATCTATGGGTAACTGAGGACTTCTAGCCACCAACACAATTGTCAAAATTTTGTCAATGCCTCATTTGAAGAGGGGGGGCAATGTGGCAGAGGATGCAATTTTGGAAATAAGACCAGAGGAAGAATGAAATAGTGAATTACTGATGAGTTCCAAATATTTAATCTTAATGCCAAACACTGTGGTGCACTTGTGCCCAACCATGTTTGATTCATTATTGACAGTATCTAAGAGATCATTGCATAGTCTTCTATTATTATTTTATTAAAAAAAAAAAAAAAACTTGAGGGTTCTCACCAATTAAAGAATATCATGTTCGCATGGGTTGAGTCATCCAAATTGTTCAATGCAAATAGTTCTGAATCCGCTACTGATGCTTCTAAATTCTAACGTACGATATAATAGTTCTTTGAGTTTAACCACTAGCCCTCCTTCCTGAGCATAAATTTGATAAAGCAAAACTACTTGTCAACACCAAAATTGCCAGAACTCCTATTTGCACCAGATTAAAAATGGCCTCCTTAATAGCAAGACCAATAGCAGTAGTAAGCCAACTATAACCTTGCACCAATCTCTAGTTTTATAAATAAAAACATGTGCCCTGCCACCTAGATTTTCATATGCCACATCCTTCAACCAGGATAGGAACCTGCCAATCTTAAAATTGCCAAAGCTAGACTGCTCCTGCCCTGTAGATTTAAACCATAAAGAATTTAGAAAGAAGAAGCTGATTATCTGATATAAATCCAACTATGTCTCCACCCTACATAGTAAAGGAAACTCCTATATCCAACTACATCCCCACCATTTTTTATTTATTTCAATAATCACATCTAATCATTGAAAAGAAGAGGAGAAGATAAAACCCAGATTACAAGATCAAGGGGGCATACCCCTACATTACAAGAAATCCTCTCCTTGATTACAGGACTCCTCACAAAAGAATTGCATGATGAGCATGATGTGGGCATTTAGTCCATTTCAACTTCAAATTTGTTCTGCTTCCAGTAAGCAAGATAGGCTACATCACATGATCATGCATTAAAGCAGCTCCCACTATCATTGAATAGTTTAGAAAGAAGGGGTACCTCAAATTTTGTTCTGGTTACAGGACTCCTCCCATTGAGAAGATCAACGACTTTCCAACATGACACTTCCAGGTGCAATAGGGTTAATGGTGGATGAGGATTAAGTTGACCTACAAGTCTTTCCCCACTTTACCCAACTGCTTATATTCAACTACTGCATCATTGTCTCCAAGGTCAATGAACTCTCTGCAAAACATCCTGCCATTCTGGCCATATCAGACACCATATACTTCTATTATTGAATCAAAGCTGGAATGTTTTAAGTAAAGCAGTTGAATTCCCATACTAGATGTTAAAGTGGAAAGGCCAGAGGTTGATAATAAAGGTCAAACAAATAAACCATCTTGGCCAACAGAATATTACATGACCAGGAAAAAGAAAAAATCATCTAAGAAATGTTATTGACTCATGATAAGAGGGGGAGAGAAAGATTGAGAGAGAGATCAAATAACCTATGGTCATACCCCGAAAACACTTTCTTTAAATATGTTAAAATAAGGTAGGTTTGTCAATGCAATCAAGCTTCTAACAACCTAAAAAATGACCACCTAAGTTAGTAGTCAAATGACTTGTTTAGATAACATGTTTTCCCCACCCATACTGGGGTAGAGATGAGCACTTGAAAGGAGAGATGTCTTCAATCTATATTCATTTTCAAAATTTACAACCTCTGTCTCATTTTTAAACTCCAGAATTTTTTTCATATTTCAGAAAATTTTGTACTCACATATTCAACTTGGGTCTTTCTCAAATCATTCCCAATATTCCTTAAACTAATTCAACATGATAAAAACCCACATCTCAAATTTTGGCCTTTAACATAGATATGCTGACTACACAAATGGGGACTATAACCGAGCATATGGCCCTCTTGCAGTTCGTGGCTCCTACTATAACCGAGCATACGTAGGGGACACATAAAGGCCTCAAGACCTGTTGTATAATGATTGGTTAAATACAATATAGCAGGTGCTAAAGAATGGTTGCCAAGGTCAGCCTCGGAAGCTCACAGCAGGATTCAATGGCTACAACTCTTCCTTTCTCTTATATTCTAAATAAATCACATATGACTTGCAAGATTAACTTTTTCAATAAAAACCTCTGCAATTTATTATATTTTTATTTTTATTTTTATAGGGTTATAACCTATCAAAACTAACACATGGTAAAACATCTCCAAATATCATTCTTCATCTAAAGCTTCATACCTAAAATGCATATTTTTCAGGCTGAAAATCTATAAGGAAAACCCAAACAATCATAGTATTTATATTTTAGACTAGTATCCCACCTCCCATAACTTCTCACTAGCCAAATAGAGGACACTACAAAAGAAAGGAAAAGTACTGAACTACAAAACCTGAATTTCATAATAAAATGAAAAATTTCAGGATAAATCACATTATTCAGATTTTCTCTTTGTCATCTACTCTGTATGCCATTTCAAAATGATAGATTGAAATTGTCAAGAACTACATGAGTTGGGGAAGAGATGGAATATGAATCATTTTGAGGAACAGAAAGCTACAGATAGTGTCCATTTTTATTTCCTCAATTTTTTTTCAATGAGGTAGAGACAAGAGCATATATAAGACATGCTTTGACTGATTTAACGCATTTCCTAGAAAGAAAAAACAGAGGTTACATACCTAAACGCATTGTTACAGATACAAATCATGTTCTAACAGTTGCAATAGTCACAACAGATTCAGAGACAACGGAACAGGTGCCAACACCAAATCCACTTTCACCAGGATTAGACAACAAGATTACAAGTCAAATTTTTGCAGCTCAAAACCATTTAGTAGTGATGAGGTATATATGTTTGTTTGTACATTGGTTGATCCAATGTAACACATTTTGGAGATTTTCAGTTGCAATGGTCCTAATACTATCCTCAATTACATATCTCCACCCAGTACACATAATCTGTTGAAATTGTTTCCATATGTTGGACCATTTATTTTGATATTACAAGTTTTGTACTTTTATATGCAAAATATGTCATATTAGAGTTGACAATAAGGTTGATATGACATTACACAAGTTATTGATACCCGCTGTAAACACTAGAAGACTTTAATTTTGAAACCCCTGCCAATGGAGATTCCACTTAAGGGGTAACATAGCAAGGATGCATGCCCATAAAAAGGAGAAAAGGGAGAAGATGAAGATGCTATAGAATCAAATTAATGAGTTAGAGAACACCATGCAAATGTCTAATCTATTATGACCCTCTTTTTTTTTTTTTTCCGAATAAAAGATATGTTGGAAAATAAAAAGACCTACATATTATGTCGAACACATTCAATGATCTAAGAAAAGCAAAAAGAATTGATTAGTTTATTAGCTGCCCATACTTTACTTGTCCATTGACCTTTACAACTTCACAATTTTTTCAAAAACAATTTTAACAACATTACTTTCGGATTGGTACCCAATCGTATGAATGAGCCAGTAAATTTAGAGAGAGAGAAATGACAAAGCGCTAAAAAATGCAAACAAAACAATAGAACTAATGAAGGAGACATACCTTGACATTATAAAACATAATAAAAAACTAAAAATAGTACCTTGGCATATATCTTTAAAGTTCAAGCAAGTGGTTCTCATTTTTCTTCAATAGTAGACATGGACAGAACTCAGCATCCTACATTCAGCATCAGAGGCAAAATCAGACCACAGATATTCAACGCCAGAGCCCTTTCTGCAAGGCTTTCTTTCTATCATTTTTTGTCCCATTTTGTGAGGCTGTGTTAAGCTAGTTTTAATCTCGCAAGTAAATAAGAATAACCATAATTGACAAGTTACAAAAAGTAATTGCGCAATGGACTTTAAAGTTCCCAGTCTCCTAAGCAGGATCACTAACAGAACATTGTAAAAAGAGATTAAAAGAGCAACAAACCTCAAGTTGACTTTTGAGTTTGTGGAAGAACCGGTTTTCAAGGAAAGCCTCCAAAATGATCAATCAATAAAATAATTACTTATCACCTGAAAATGACTTTAAACAGCAAGTAGAGTACTGATTAATGCTGTAAAAAGCTTACCAAATTGCACGTAGGCAAAAAAATTATGATATGGTTATTCATCAGAAAATAAGCCTTCACACAATGCAGTAGGGGAAGAGGCTGAACAAGCCTATTGAAATGTCTTCATTTTTTTTTTTTTTTAATGAACCTTTCTAGTGAGTCATGAGCACCAGATAAAGCTCTTGAAAAACAAAAAAAAAAAAATTGGAGAGACAGTAATATATAAAAATGAAAGGCCAAAGTCCAATTATCCACTGCTGTGTGCTTTTTCATTTTTCCCCTGGTTTGGAAGCTATTATTGCAGATACATTTGCCCCTATATTTGTCAGACCCTAGACTTCCTAGATGATGGATGTAATATTTAAGGACAGATATGAATAGGCTTATAACACTAGCATTTTGGTTGTTTACACTGTTAGACATCTACAAGAAAATTCCTTGCTCATGATACTAAATGACCTCCTTATATGAATGCACCATAATGTCTTAGTTTTTCCAAATTGCCTTGTTAGTTGTTAGACATTATGTCTGTGTTGATACTCAATACTAATGTTAGTGCCTACAAATCATAGCTTAGAAGACTTTGTGCATTTTCATAAGTTTTTTTTTTTTTTTTTTAAAACAAAATTTAGATATCTCAACTTTATATGGCAGCTATTAAATTTGCTGGATCTTATTTCCATTCACATATTGAGAAGCTTAACGACCATTATAATGACAGCTAAAAGCCTAAAACATTACAGTTCAAGCACCAAGGTAAATCATGATGTACGAAGCAACTAGATACATAAAGATAAGTAAATGACAGCAAATTTGCCTGCATACCAGAGACAGGCTCGATAGCGACTTTGTAACAACTGTAATATCCTGCTGCCTTCATGCTCAAGCTGCCAGCATCTAACATCACATACCAAATTAGCTGGGCCCTGAATGAATAGACCATATATAATCTAAATCAGAATCTGCAACAGCGTATAAACAAAAGGCATCCAAGGGAAAGAGTCTCAACAAAAAGAAATCAACTTATTGGACAACATAAAGACATTGAGCTAATGCATGTCAATGACTTGTAAGTGTAAAATGCATCTAGTAGTCTAGCTTACTTGACAAGGCTGAGTCCAAAAAGTTATCCTCCCATGAAAATTAGCTATTAGTAAGGCATGAGGGCAAGAGGTAGGAGAAGGTTCAACAAACTAAATGGAATCATGAAGTAGAATCGACAAAAGTAATCAATGTAACCAATCATAATTGACAAAATTAGCCCAATTTATTAATTACTATTAATAATTATAGAACAAAAGAGAGAAGGAGATATTGGAGGAGAAGATCAAGATGCTATAGAATTAGATTCATGAGTTAGAGAACACCATGCAAATGTCTAATCTATTCTGACCCTTTTTTCTTAATAAAAGGTACTGCTTCGAAAAGAACTTTTCCTCAAAAGTTGATTTTGAGTTTGTGGAAGAACTTGTTTTCAAGGAAAGCCACCAATATCGATTTTCAAAACAAATAAAAAAAATAAAATCTTACAAGTAAAGGAAAAGGTAGAAAACACCAGAACTAGCATCTGAGATAATGCAGAAAACATAAGGGAAGTCTGAGATGCAAATATATTCAAATTGTACAAAATGAAAATCAAAATGCCATTACATTCTCTTTTAACCATACAACTTAGGCTCAAATTATCCAATAATAAAAATTCAGCTAGAAGCCTACAAGCAACAATTAATTCTTAAGTATAACCCATCAGGCGCAGTGTAAAAATAGGATTGGTATCCAATCATTTGAATGAGCTAGTTAATTTAGAGAGAGAAGTAATTGACAAAAGCACTCAAAGCTGCAAACAAAAAAATAAAACTAAAGGAGACATACTTTAACATAAAAAATAAAAAAACCGTAATAGAAAACAGTTTCAATCTAATAAAAGTACCTTGGCATATTTATTTGAAGTTCAATCAAGAGGGAAAGTTTAGAGGCAAAATCAGATTAGAGTGATTCGACCCCAGCACCCATCTTATGAGGCTGTGGGCTACATTATTATCTAACCTGATTTCTCAATGTGGAAGAAGCCAAAGACAAAATATCCTTTCATTATGCTCTTCAATTCCCAGCCAGGCTTGCAATCTGGATCTGCAATGAAGTTGAGACGTTTGTTGTGTCACCCTCCAATGCTCTTCCCTTTGCTAATGTTATTTCCCATCTTACTGCAGAGACTTATGCCACGTCTGATTGCTCTCCCATTCCCCTCTTGATCTCTGAGAACCATAGCCAAGCCTACATTATTTTGATCACATGATGCATCAAAATTAAGCTTTATCCATTGATCAGGTGATCTGGTCCAAGCACTTTCCCCACTTTGCTCTTTAGTTCCCCTTGTAATCCAAAGTGATAGTAAGTAAGAATCATACTGTTTGTTGAGGCGATGGGCTAGCTGGCTTATGTTGGCTTTAGTGTTTGAAACCAGAGCTTCCACTCGTGCCTCCCAAAGGATTTTCATCGCCACTGCTGCATAAAGTGTGAATTCATCTTTGGTGACTTTTTCTGCTAGTAACTCACTTGGGGGGTCAATTATATGTTCAATGAATTTCATTACAGATTGGGCTTGGATCATTTCGACTTGAAGACCATTCACCACAATACCACACTCCTTTGGCATAAGGACAGAATCGAAATAGATGTAAAGCCGAATCTTCTGCTACTTCACAAAGGGGGCAATGGGCATCTTGGCTTTTGGAGCATCTGAACAGCTTCTCTGTAGCCACTCTACATAAGAACATTTTTAATCTTTCATCAAAGGACACTTGTAATCTTTTAAAAATCCTTATGCAGGCCACCTGATCTGCTTCGGAATTCTGAGGAGAACAGATGCATGGAACATGGACCCCACACCTTTCTATGGTAATTTTTCCTCTTTTAGGATCCTAAGATGAAATTTCACATAGAAGCTTAACATCATTCCAATCATCTTGAATTATGCCTTCCAATGAGCTTTCCATAGGATTTAAATAGCAAAACCACATAAAAGGTGATGCATCAATTAAAAAACTAAACCCCTTGAGCCTTGCTTTACAACCATTGATGAAAATGTAGATTGAACATTCAGGCAGTTCAAATAATTCAGCAACCTGCATTTCCATTTTTACAGCAAAACAACAAGCAAATATTGGAAATTTCCAACCAACCGAGAATGATACGGAATTTCCATAACTTTGATGGTTGAACCACTTTGGAATCTTAGTTCCTGGAAGTAAAAGGTGATACCGTTTCACATCAATTTCAAATGAAGAGACTGTTTTAGGAGAAAACTCTGTTTCATATACTGAGCCCCTTTCAGATACAGAACCAATTTTAGACGTAGCTTCATCAGGTTCAAATTCAGATTCCTGATGTGATGATCCACTTGCACATACTAAATTTCGTGGAAGCCCTATCATTTCTTCAAACTGAGCAAATTTAAGAAACTTTAGTTTAGCAAATTTCGTAATATATTTGGGAAAATTAACAAAAATTGTTTCATTTTATAACTTTGTGAGAGAGAGAAAGAGAGAGATAGAGAGAGACCAGAGCCAATAATCTTCTTCTTGATTGTGTACCCAACGAATAGCAGTTTCTTGCACATACCAATTCTATACATGGTGGAAGCCTTGGAATTTCCCGAAGACTCCAACAACCTTGAAGATCAAGGAGCTTTAAATGAGGAAATATCCTAGCAATTTCGGGGAGGGTAGTAGTGTTGCTGTAATGGAAATGTAATATTTCTAATTTGGGGAAGCAACCAGGAGTATCCATGCCCTTTGGAAAATGTTCACAATCAAACAAAGAGAGCTCCCTCAGATTTTGTAAATTAGAGATGCTGCTTGGAAGCTCTTTGAGGTTTTTACAACATATGGTTAACTTGAGATATCCTTGTAGTTCTGATGAAGGCAGTGCTGATCTTTCCGTTCCTTGCTGGAAATCGGGCAACTTCTCAAGACTTTCACAGCCATAGAGATAAAACCGTTTAAGAGATTTCAAGTGAAGGCTTCTTGGAAGAATTTTAAGATTTTTGCATCTGTTGAGATTCCAGCATTCAAGCTCTTCAAGAAGTCCAACGGACTCATGAACCTCAACTAAATTTTCACAATAAAGAAGATTCAACTTCTTTATGTTTGGGGCAATCATTAGTAAGTCAGGTACTTTCCTAATGTTTTTACAAAACCGGAAATCCATATATTTCAATGTTTGAAATCGACACATCTGTAAAAAAATAAAAAAAAGAATTACGAAATTTATTAGTTTCATCAAAATAATAATAATTTATAAATGCTAATAATTATACCTCGAAATGGCCGTCCAATTGAATCTGGCTTCTTGACATGTTGAGTGCAACGAGATTTTGAAGAACAAAATTGGACGGCAAGGAAGATAAAGGAAATTCACTCCAATCAAGTAATCTTAACCCATTAGAAAGATATTTAAGATCTTCACAGATTACATTATAAACTTTAAGATATTTGAGATTTTTCATCTTTCCAAGATCCAATTGCATGTTTCTTGGTTGTGGAAAGCACAATGTTATGCCTTGAATTTCATTTGACCCCTAATTGGACACAAAATTACGTGAATCACATTAAACAAAAATATTCACTATTATTAAATTTTAAATGAAAGTCATATTGATAAAATTGTATTTTCTTAAGCAGTAAAAAATAAATAAATAAAATAAAATAAAAAAGGAGAAAAAAATCACTACATGTGCATTGAAAAAAAGGGAAAAATTAAATAAAAAAAAGACTAATACCATATCTCCATCTAGTACTTCGGGAGCATCCTCATAACATAATAGTCTTCTATGTTTTTTGGGCTCTTCTGATTCTTGTCGAACAATTTCCATACCCATTTGTTGCATCAAGTCATGCATTGATATAGTGTCATGTTCAGTAACAACTATGAGACACTTATCGATCAGTTTTTCGAGATCATAATATGGGTCACAAATATTGCAACTTTGTAGTATATCTACAACAACATCCTTGTGGAATCCTTTGAGGAAACATACAATATCAAGGAAAATATCTCGTTGCGTTTGGTCCAATCCATCTTAGCTTCTTTTGAGTACTTCTTGAATATTTGGATTAGGAATTCTGTTATACTTATCTAATGCACTTTTCCAACAACGTATATTTCTCTCATACAAATCAGTAGCTATTATCTGTAGAGCTAATGGAAGGCCTTTCGCATAATGTATAAATTGGTCTACGAGATCTGAATAACCTTCCTTAGGCTTGTCTCTTTTGAATGCATGTTGACAAAAGAGTTCACGAGATTCATGTTCATCCAATTCCTTTACCATGTACTTATGGTAGGTTAAATGACAATCTTCTCGAAGAGTAGCTAGAACCTTTTCCTCCCTTGTTGTTATAATGATTCTACTTCCAGAAGCAAACTGAAAGCATCCTCCAAGCATATTTTCTACCTGGACTAGTTTGTCCACGTCATCAAGAATTAAAAGAATCTTTTTGTGGCCAAGAATTTCCGTTATCACATCAATTCGTTTAGATACACCATGCACCTTCAAATTTCTACACCCTAGGATATCAAAATAAAGTCTCCTGTAGCTGAAATAAGCCATCATTTGTTCTTGAGTTTTCTCTAACATTCTCTAGAAAACTGCTTCCTTCAAACCGATAAGCAATTAAGTTATAAATAGCTTTTGCAATTGTTGTCTTACCTATTCCAGGGAGGCCATGGATCACTAACATGCGAACATCGTTGGACTCAATATCTAAATGCCAATTTATTTCCTCTACACGAGAGTCTATTCCAATTGGGTACTTAACAACAAATACTTGCTTACAATTTAATTTAGCACTAGAGATCTCCGCAAAATTTTTTTGGATAAACCTAAATTGAGGGCGGCTGCAAATTACAAAGCATTAAAAACATGTTAGAAAATAGAAACATGAACATGAATTAATTGAAATATTGTTAATAAAAAGTAAATGGCATGTATTCATTGATCTAAGAACTATTCGTATGTTGTTCAGCTAGGAAATCAACTTTAGGCTAAAGCATAAAGACGCAAGGAAAATCTGCCCAGGTAAGGAAACAAACTTATTGAATATCCACTTCTAATACTAATTGAAATCTGCTTTGGCAAGAAAAAAAGCTGGCTTCTTTTGGGAGGAGTTGTTTAACAGTTAAATTTATTGGTGACAACAAAGTGATGATTATATACATACTCATTTTGGTAATGCCAACCAGATAAATTGCCCGCTTCGTTTAGAGCTGCCCTCCATCTTTGCACCTTCTTCATGTTATCCTTGAATTTTTCTTCATGTTTTGCTAGCGCTTCTCCAAACTTTCCCTTTTGGCTGCGTACTTCTGATGGATCGACCTTATAAAAAACTGGTAGCACAATTTGGCCATGACTCTTACACTCAAGAATCTTGACAAGTTCATCTAAACACCAAGTGGAAGATGCATAGTTTTTAGAGAATACAATTATCGATATTCTTGAACTTTCAATGGCTTCGAGAAGTTCTGTAGAAATTTCTTCTCCCTTCGAAGCTCATCATCAATGAAGGTGTTAATACCATTATGACGCAAAATGCCATTCAAATAACTCGTAAAGCCATTGCGGGTATCTTCACCCCTGAAACTCAAGAACACATCATATCTACATCGGTGGGTGAAAGAGGAAGAGGAGGCTCCTTTGTTGGTCAAGAAAGCCATTGTGATTTGGATATATAGAGGGTTGAGAAGATCTAAAAGGAAGAGAAGAAAGAAAGATGTGATGAATTTGAAATCTTAAGAGTTTAAGCAAAGGAAAGGGATTTTTTAGAGAAAATGGGAATGGTAGAGTCAAGGAAATGAAGGTTAGTTCTTGTGAGGCCAAGATCTGATAATCTCAAGGCTTGGACTGGTAGTCCAAACAGGGAAGCTTAGCTGATGCCTGGAGGAAAGTAGGAAGAAACTTCTTGGGTACTCATTTTCAAACATTCTGACTCACTTTTTAGACCCAGAGGATGTTGTGGGTCTCAAATTGAAAACGTGTTGGATGGGTTTCATTAATCCATTTCCATCGTTATCTATGTCTATCTCGATCTAGAATTAAATGTAAAATTAACCAATCAATTGTAGCTTATGTATTGGGGCCATGAATCTATTTTTGATTTTATATTTGATAATGTTCATGAAGCTATATAGTTATTATTATTTGTAGTGAATAATATGGTAATAGTTGAAAGCTTGGAGTCTCTCTCCCAGATTTAATGTCCATTTACTTTGAAACGTAAACAGCATAGATATTGTTGTCGTTTCACAAAAATTTCTCTGAGCTTAACTTTTTTATTTTTATTTTTTATTTTTAATAGCTTATATGTTGTACCGAAGCTGGTTCAAGGTTAAATTTTGTTTCTGTATCTGCATGCCAGCTATTTGATCCTCATTCGATCTAGCTAGTCTTTCCATTTGGAAGCTCATTTTTTACGATATGCTGAGCGGATCATAATGACGTTTTTATCCAATTTTCTATGTGCTTTAGATTTTCAAGAGCAGAATCTTTTAGGGCTAATTTTGTACTTTCATATGACTAATCAAACTAACTATTTACCTTGTTTAATGCAAATACACTATTCCAGAAACTGCTAAGAAAATGTATGTATTTTTAATTAATATTGGTGAGGTTGAAATATTGGAGTCTATCTCTCCAATTTTTAATGCCAATGTGTTATATGGTTATGACTAATTAAACTAATTATTTAATGCAAATACGCTATTGCAGAACCTGCTAAGAAGTAGCAGCTCCAGTACACTAATACTATGGTATGATTTTAAATCATAGTTTTTTTTATTAGATTGTTTGTTTTTATATCATATTTTTAATTAATATTGGTAAGGTTGAAGTCTTCAAGTCTATCTCTCCCATTTTTAATGCTAATTTGTTATATGGTTTTGATGACCACTTTGGCCCATTTGAATTTGTTTAAAAGCAATTGCTATCGTGTGCATATGATATGATAGTGATGTCCACGTTTTGTATGTATGAAAATGATGATGGTATTACTGTGAAAGTTCCAAATAATATATATGTGTGTGAAAACTGAAAAGTATGATAATTGTAATATTCCCAAAATCTTCAGTGTTGCAATTTGTTATTATTGCATGCCATTTCCTTGGTCAAATTTCTTTGAGTTAAACATGTGATCTCTTCCGTCAGATTTAGATAATTGCCAACCACGATTTCAATAACCCCAATTCCATTCCTTACTAAGCTTCCCATAGCACCACATCAAACATGACTAAATTTGTTACCAGGGGACAGTAATGGAAACACCATCTTAGGAGTTGTTTTGCCTAATTTTATTGGGTCTTTGCTTTTGTCTACATCTTTCTGAATTCATCTTGGTTATTTGTAATTGTATTATGATTTGACTTTTTTTTTTTTTCTTCTCTAGATGTTAATAAAATATGGATTAGATGTATAGCTCTTCAGCTCTCAAGTTTCGACGGCGAATTGTTTTTCTTTCTGTTTATACATTTTGCTTTTTGTGTGGTCATGAAAATGTTACTGATAATAATAAATAAAAGGTGTTAAAGATATTGTTGTCCAATCATCAACAATATTTTGAATAATCTTCCAAAGTATAATAGAAAGTTTTAACCTCTTTAGAACACATTGGACTTTAAATTTTATTTTTTTCCCATATTCTATGACTCTATAGAAATTATCTCATCTTTGCAAATTTCAACCATAGATGAAATTTCGTTAAGGTGGATTCTTCACAAAAGCAAGTGCTTATTGTTTGGGGGCAGGGTCGGGCCCTGAGAATTATGAGGCCTGGGGTGGTGCCAAAAAAATGAGGCATTCTATCTTTAAAAAAAAAAAAAAATCATTGAAAAATTACTCTACATACGGTTTCTGCTACAAAATTACTAATTAAACTTTTATATTCAATATTTTCTAACAAATCTTGTTCAATAGATAATATGACTAATCCATTTAATCTTCCGTGTGACATAGTTGATAGAAAGTAAGATTTTTATAATTTTAACTTTGAAAAACATTTTTCAATGGATGCGACTGTGACAAGTATAGTCAATAATATTCTATATGCAATGAATGCATTTGGAATAGTTCAATTCCTTGATAAAATTAAATATATTTGTCGTTGTTTTTTTTTTTTTTCTTTTGGTAAAATCTCTTGTAAGACTTTTAAGTGTGAAAATAAATCAATACCATTAAGATCAAAAAAATTATCAGGTTTTAAAAAACTTTCAAGATTAACATAATACTTTTTCAAATTATCATAATTTAGTGAAGTTAGCTTCTTCACATCAAATAAATATCAAAAATTGTTCTCATACATACTTGGATTAGAGAAATAAATTATTATTAGGCTTAATTTAAATGCTTGTTTTAAATATATGGGCCTTTTTAATTTTTGTATATATAAATATATTGAGACCTTTCAATAAAGGCCTTAAAATTTTTTGGGATGAGACCTAATTTTGAGATGAGGCCTAGGGCGGTTACCCACCTTGCCCTTGCCCAGGGCCACCCATTGTGGGCGGAGAAATAAAGTCAGGGTATAAAGGAGAAGGCAAGCAAGAGTAGTGGAAGCTAGAGACTTTATTTCATGTTACAGAGATCTAAAGCTGCCCAAAGCAAGAGTAGTGGAGAATATAGGATTGGATACACTACTTGAGCATGATCATATCGGTAATTATAGTGGGAAGTTCAAAAGAAAATTGTACATGAAATGGAAAGACAAATATAAAACTCTGATTTTGAGCATTGTGGTCATTGCTATGATAAATATTTCAAAGCAGGGAAAAGTAGCAATCAGTCTTTTTCTTTAAAAATGGTTTTTTATTCTTAAGTTTACAAAAACAGAAAACAATATTGCAAGTTGTCTTGATGATGACTGGCCTCATAGTCATGGTTAGGTACAAGCTTATTTTTGGAGTGTAGCTCATACATAATTCTGATTCATTTTAAACTTCAAAGAAATCTCTTAGCTTAGGTACACAATTTCCTTTCTCTCTTTTGACCACCCCACTCAAAATTTTTAATTTTTTTTTCTTTTCTCTTCTCTTGTTTATTTATACTTTCTTTTCTCCTTTTCTTCCTTTCTTTTTGATGGCCCCACTCTTCTTCTTTTCACAAAATTTTCTTCTTTAAGTGCATATCAATGTGTTTGTCTAATTGTATTGTATATCATGACACTGTCTAATTGGAGTGTATGAAATGTGTACATGTCTATTTCTTAATCTCAACTTTCTCTCGTTTGGCTCCTAACAAAAGGAACATTGGTTTGGTCATGGTTGTAATTTCAGCCCAATTGTGTTTCTAGGTGGCAGATAATAAATTAGGCTTTCATTTGGTTTGGCTACTAAACCAGGTTAGTCTGAACTCTATCTTGACTAGTTTTTTTTTTTTTTTTTTAAATCCAAATCTATCAATCTGTTCAAATTAAGGACCTTTAGAAGTTAAACTATAAAGATTAACACCATGCATGTGGCATGGTTTGGGTCCAAAAAAACCAAAACCTCTCTGTTATAAAATGTGCACAATGTTTTACACAAAAATCAATTTACAAATAATAGCCATAGTCCCAAAGGGATCCTTTTTTGAAAGAAAATAAATCATAATAACTAATTCATTTATTCACAAATACAAAAATAACAAAACTTCCTACCAATAATATGAACCTGCAAGTCCTTTTTTTTTTTTTTTTTTTTATAAAATAAAAAAAAATAAAAAAAAAAGAAGAAAAAGAAGACTGCCTTGCTAGAAACTCCAACTTACTAATTTTCGATGTTTACCCTATCACCAAAGTAAAACTAAGCTGTCCACAATATCATTTGTGTAAATCACAGCTCTAGCACCTGGAATTCTAAGAATTTTCTTGTTTAAACTCTCAGGCTCAATGAGTGGATCTGGCTAAGCTTCTCAATTAGAAATTCACCATGCCAAGGAAGTTTGGAACTCGTTCCATTGGTACAATTTTTTTAGCCCAAGATTCGGCCACACCATACTCCTTTATCACCCATATTTGGCATATACCACTGTTGTCAACTAGAGCCAGGCTGGTTGGGGACTTGTGGGGTAAGCCCCACAAGCCGTTGGGCTTGGGCAAATCCCCCCTTAGGGGAACCAATGAAAAAAAAAAAAATAGTATACATAGAAAAGAAAAAAAAAATTGTTATTATACATAAAAGAAAATTTTCTATTATTATACATAACAAAAAAAAAAAAAATTATTCAATTGGCAACAGACCAACAAATTTAGATATGGACCAATAAATAACATACTATTAAATTGCTACGTGCATGAAACAGAGTCCATACTTCATTTGTAACAAGTGGCGTGTAAGAGTAGGAAGTGGGGTTGTTGCGGTTATTTCTTATTTTAATGTTATTTTGTTACTGCTTAGAATTATCTGGTGTCTTTTATGTTAGTCTTTGATTAATAAGTTTTATTCTTTAGGCTTAGTAGTCCTAGTGGTCCACTTTATTTATTTTAGTAGTTTGGTTATTTGTGTATTCGGTTAGTGGATAGGATTTTTAAGTGATATATATATCTCAAAAGTGAAAGTAATCGTCTCTTGTTTTTAGCATAATAGAATTCTATTTTATTGCTATGGAACGTTAGATGGAGCTATATAAATTTCCCTTCAGTTCTCGAAAAATAAAATCATTTGAAAAATAGTAATTTTCAAAAAAAAAAATTTAGTCTTTATTCTTAGAGGTTAGGTTTCCTCAAAAAACCTATACTTAGAGATCAAGATTTCCTCAAATAAATCCATCACTTTCTTTTAATTTTATTGTTCAGCAATCAATTCTATTTCTTTATTCTTCAAAGAATTGTGTATGTATTAATCCCAAACAAAAGTACAGATAAAACCACAAACAAATTTATGTTAATCTGGCAACACAATGTCACAAACACATAATTGGGTCTCAACAAAATAAAAGGTCATTGGCTACCAAAAGTGCAAAGACAAATCTCTAATCCTTAATCCCAATATCCAAAAATCACCTTGCAATAAGAAATTATTTTTTTGAGTCGAATCATGCTAATTATAAAGCACCATAATCAGGGTTACATTTTACTTCATTTTATTTTATTTTTATGTAATTCAAGCTAAAAACACAATATAAACTTTATTTTGCATTAATTTTTTTTTTTTTTAAATTAGACCTTTATTTTTTATTTTTTTAATATTTAATAGTAAGTGGGCAACCAAAATTGGGATGGGCTTGGATAACTCAAAGCTCGGAACCGACCCTGACTAGAGCATAACCAAAAACAATCAAAGCCAAGGATCCCTTGAACACTACAAGACATTCAAAATGTCCAGAAACTCTGTCTAAATACTTTTGAGGCAACATTATCCCACAGAATCTCTCGTCATCAACATCAAAGGACAAATGAATTCGTGATTGTAAGAATATGCTATAGAGTGCAGCCCTCCATTAAAAAATACATAAGGTGAATCAGACATAAAATAAATAAATAACCCACTTAAATTTAATAACTCCACCAATATTTCAAATCATCTACTCTAAAATAAATTTAATAACCCACTCAATGTGTAAGCTGCAGCATTGGTCGGTTGCTGTTTTTCATCCAGAAAGGTGTGAAAACACACGAGTCTCAAAATCTTGAATTCACTGACATTGTTTTGAGATTCAGAGAGTGATAGGCCGTAAATCCAAGAGTGACACTAATAACAAACGAGTCAATGAATTTAGCCCAAAAAAACAAACGAGTCAATGAAATGAGTAGGAACCATCATAATCATTGTAATGCTTGGGTTCCACAAATGTATTTTGTGATTAGGATAGCTCTTATAATTAACGAGACAAAACATTTCACATTGACAATCTCTCATCATTGATGTCAAAGCACAAAATGAATTTGTGGCCATGAGAATTTAGTGATTTGGAACGTATTTGGTAAAATGAAGCTATCTTGACATGTTGAATCTGTTGAAGACATGAACGACTTTCCCAGAAATATTAATATCTCTAAAACTCAGTTGTATTCTTTAGTCAGACTGTTACCAATTGGTTAATAGTTTGTTAGTGCTAAAACTGATTACTGTTAGCTATTAGAGATAGTTACAAGATAGACTCAAAATGTAATAAATTAGGCTTTTGTTTGGTATCATATACAAATCTATCAATGTCTTTATATTAAGGATCTTATAGACAATTTGACTCTGATGTCATCTTACAAAACATTAATTCTGAAGTTAAACTATGAAGAATTGAGAGTGGTTAACAATGAAGAGTGAAGACTATCACAACAGGCATGGTTTGGGTCCAAATCATCTTTGGTGTTGCATAACAATCAATTTCTCTGATTTGTTAGCTTCTTTCTCTTACATCATCTTGTCAAAAGATCTAAGAGAAATCATGGGTTCATATATTACTATAATGAATAACATTTAAGTTACTTAAAATCCGTAACAGCTTTGCATAGAATATTTACACTTTTAATAGAAACTCAACTAGCACATATGAATAACAAATATTGGCTTATAATAAACAGTAAATAATTATGAAGAAATTTTTTTGTCTACAATGAATTTTTTCTTTCACACTTTTGTGAAAATTCTGGTCGCCCATTGTGAAAATTCTGATTCACTTTCACACTTATGCACCTAGTAAAGTAGGAAGAAATCATACATAATTCTGATTCATTTTCAAACTTTCAAGAAAGGAGGACACAATTTCCTTTCTCTTTTTTGGCCCCACTCATTTTTTTTTTTTTTCCTCCTTCTTAGTCTTTTTTCTTTATATTTTATTTTCTCCCTTTTTCTACTTTTTTTGACCGCCCCACTCATTTTTTTTTTTTTTCTTCATATTTTATTTTCTCCCTTTTTCTACTTTTTCTGACCGGCCCACTCATTTTTTTTTCTCCTTCTTAGTCTTTTTTCTTTATATAAATATATATATATATATATTATGTTTTTTCTCCTTCTTAGTCTTTTTTTTCTTTATATTTTTTTTCTCCCTTTTTCTACTTTTTTTGACCGCCCCACTCATTTTATTTTTTATTTTTTTTTCTCCTTAGTCTTTTTTCTTTATATTTTTTTTTCTCCCTTTTTCTACTTTTTCTTACTGCCCCACTCTTATTCTTTTCACAGAACTTTCTTCTTTTTGTGCATATCAATATGATCGTATTGTTTAACAGATAGTGGTGGCAGTGGTGATACCGTGACAGGGCAGGTTATAAATAACAGTATTTTGTTCTATATGAACTATGAACATGTCTATATCTTAATCACAACTTTCTTTCGTTTGGTTCCTAACAAAAGGAACATTGGTTTGGTCTTGATAGTAAAGGAGGCTTTCATTTGGTTTGGCTACTAAACCAAGTTAGTCTGAACCTTATCTTGACTTGGGTTTTTATATCCAAATCTATAAATGTGTTAAACTATGAAGACTAACACAATGTGGCATGGTGTTTCTTATCAATCAATTTGCCTAATTTGTAAACATCTAATTCTCTCTCATCCATGGCTTTTAAACAGTTATGTTCATGAGCTCCACCTTAACATTTTGAAACTAGGTCCACATATTGCCAACAAATTAGAACAGTAAGGTAGAATTTGACAAGCAAATTCTTATTGATTCATTCATACCATAAATTATCAAGGCCAATTTTTGTCCAAATGATCAATTTCTATTACAAAAAGGTGATCAATCGCAATGTTGTGTGTGTGCAGTCTGCAATGTGCATGAGCAGGTCAAATTAAATATTATCTAATGTAAGCAAAAGTCATCTATAAATAAATATAAGGGTAATGAGGGCTTATAATGACCAACACAATCGTCAAAATTGTGTTAATACCTCATTTGAAGAATGAGAGCAGTGCGGAAGAGGATGCAATTTTGGAAATAAGATCAGAGAAATAATCAAATGGTGAAGTTACTCATGAGTTCTAAAATTTCATTCTCAAGACCAAACATGGTGGTGAACTTGTGCACAACCATGTTTGATTCATCATTGACAGCATCTAGGAGATCATTGCATAGTCTTCAATTATTAGTTCATTGCAAAAAAGTAAAATAGTACTTTTCAAGTGCTTTTTGTTTTTGGTACATCATACAAAAATTACATCATAGAAAATCCGAGTTAGTATCTACACATAAAACATCAATACAACCAAAACAAGGAAACAAAACACAAGCAGTTACCAATCTATATATATATTAAAGCAGAAGATGTTGCCATCTATCTGCCATGTGCAATGGATGACAACGTCTTCTGATCGACACGTGGGAGCTTAATTGGCACATGTGGATGTATTATGCCACGTGTATGTCATTTATTTGCTCATACCATAACTTTCACCACATGTGTCTAATTTTTGACCACGTGTCAATAATAATTATAGATACATGTTTCATTAATAAATATAGTCTATTAAAAAATATGCTTTCACTATTAACTCCAAGTTATTTAATTATAGAGTGATTTATTGTACTATTAAATGAGACCTTAAAAAAAAAATAATAATATAAAAAAATAACTAAAAAAAAAAAAAAAAAGAAACTTAAAAAATAGAATAATAAAAGGAATCAAAAAAGGAAAGAAATTAAAAAAAGAACCCACAAAGGATAATAATAATAAAAAAAAAAATTTGGATAATCACTTAGATAAATATATATACAAAATAAAAGTATTTATGTAATACCAAAACTAATAAAACTGAAGAGTCCTCAAATGTCGTAGTATTAAAATGATTAGAAAAGGAAAGAAATTTAAATAAATAAACTGTACACGCTACGTTAAAAGCAACAGAAAATACCTCAAGATTCTAAAAGGTCCCAAAAGGGTAAAAAAAAATTCAAAGTTAATGATACCAAAACGACGTCGTTTGATGTTTTTAAAATTGCATCAAAACAACTCCGTTTTGACACATTAGGAGAACCACGCCTGAGAGATTTGTTGTTTAACTTGATCGTGTTTGTGTTTTTTTATGTTTCAGAGCCGCTTCATCTCTTCGTCTCCCTCCACTCTTTATCTCTCCAATGAATGAGAATTTAATTTCTTTCTTTCTTTTCTCCATATTAACCGATTGCTTTTGAGCTTCTTGCTTTGCTCATTTGTGTCAATTTGTTCTGACTTCTAAGTACAACTCAACGTCGAAGCCGCACTGCTCTGTTCTCTTCCTTAAAGGTAACGCCATTTTTAAGATTTGTTTCTTTCTTCTTCTTCATGAGTATCCATGACTGTCAAAGATTATAAGATTGAAGATACATTGATGGGTCTCAGAAATAAATTTTCAAATTAACGAACTATGGTTGTGACTATATATATTACTTTAATTTCTTTTAATCAGTCTTTAATTATCAACAGGTTCTCTCTCTCAATTTTTATTCCTTTTTTTTTTTCTTTGTGGAAGAGTTTTGATACATACATGTCTTTATGATTTTGTTTCAGTGATTTGTGCTTAGAGTGGTTACTAGCCATTGCATTGGTTGGATTTTGTTGGAAGAATTATTGGCCCTTTAAATTACAATGGATGAGTTGAAATTCATTTGATTGAGACTGGGATTTTTTTAGTTTAATGACAATATGGATTTATATAATGTCGTTCGATATATGATCAATCAGTAAGAGAATGAAGATCAACCTCAAGCTGAATGGTGACTATCTTTGGCCTATCAAGGTTAAAAAAAATAGCTTTTTTTTGTGCTATAGTTAAATTTTTATTGTAGTTTTATTTTTAATCTACCATTTTAGTCACAAACTCAGAACCCAAATATTATGGACCAACAAAATTAGTAATGTAGAGCTTGCATCAGAGTTGGCCTCAAAGGTGACAGATAAACAACCATTTAGTGCAAAGAGAGCAAGCCATGAAAAAAGAAAAAGAAAAAGCAGAGAGCTCCTGTTAACAGAACTGTGCCTTGACTTTTGGAATGGATGATGGTGATTTTATTGGAATTTCTAGTCATAATTTGAACTTCTTTAGGTTGAGTGTTTAAGGATTGTATTCTTTGAGAAAGGGCCGGGGATCTAAGGTAAGTTTATTGATTTTAAACAAATACCTTTCATTTTATGATACACAATATCCTTGAATACAGTTAAATCCTTTTCCTACATATATGTATATAAATATTTCAATTTGTAGGACTCCTAATGTCTTCAATCCTAGATCTCTATTGAAATAAAAGACATAGTCCATGCCAATGGTATACTTTAATAGCTTATCCTTTTCATTGAGTTTTTTTTTTTTTTTTTGTTGTTGTTGGTTCAATTGCATTGAATTTTATATAGTTTATGAACATATGATACTAATTTGGTGTTCTGTTTGATTGCATGTTATCATATTTCATCTATATGTAGCAAGTAGGGAGCTAGCTAAATAATTTCTCTGGGATCCATTTTTTCTTTTCACTTACACAGACACTCTTTCATGTTCTGTTGCTCTTTTGAAACATCATGTGCTGTTGTGGCCATTGTAGAGCGATCTAACTAATGCCATTGGTTTTATACTTTTATTACACACGTACGTATTTCAACACAATTGGTTTGTAAATTTTGGTTGCAATTTTAGAAGCCAAAGTTGTCAGGCAGTACAAACAAAACATTTTTCAGAGATCGATGAGGGTGTAAAAGGTCATGAAGTTTTTGTATCATTATATTAATAAATTTATGAAGTACATTTTTTTTATTAATTACTATAATTATTATCACTCTGGAAAATGTCATTAATCCACATTGCTGCTTTTATTCTTTCTTCCTTGGCAGACTTAATGTGTCAATGGCTTATATATGACATACTTTTTTGGTAGTTCTTTTCTTGTCCCTTTTTTTTTTTGATAAATCATATCAATTAAGAAAAAAAAAATGCCCAAGAGCAATCTTTGAAATTCATGGAGCTAAAGATATTTGTCACTTGCCATTGAAATCCTTCTCCAAATGTGCTGGCTTCACAGGCGTTCACCTTGGTTGGATTGTTGTCCCCAAGAGATTTTATACTAAAACAGATTTCCTGAAATATCATTGTGTGCACCTATTTTAATGTTGCAACAAGTGTTGCTCAATCAAGAGAGCTGACATGCCTTTCCACTGAAGGTTTGTTGGAAAAATTGTTAGGAGTGAATGAGAAATTGCCTCCTAAAAGTGGGCCAAGCAGACCCATGTGGGTTAGGCCCAGTCCATCCAATTTATGTATTTATTAATATATTATTTTTTCCCAAATGTTGTGTCTTTTCTGAATAGTTGTGACTATTCATCTCGCACTTTTTCCGAAAAGGTGTGACTCTATCTATAAATAGAGTGTCCCCTCATTCATTTAAAAAAACTACTTACATATATCTAGAGTTAGTTATTTCCTACAACTTTGAGAGTCCGATTTGCATAAAGAGAGAGAAAGAGACACTTGTTACGTTCGTTGTGCACGGAAATTGTTTGTGCTTCTTCTGCGTGCGAAGATCATTTTATCCTGGGAGACAGATGTCCATGAGTCTCAAAGCACCACTAAGTTAATAGTGTGAGGGGCGCAATCTGTTTTAAGGACATAGCGTCAAACGCTAGACTTGATCTATTCATTCTGCATTCAACTGTGAGTTTTTATTGTTTATTAACTGTGACAAATTTCTTGTTGTTATTGTTTCTTTTACAGAATCACATGATACATACCCAACAATCTTAAAACAGATTGCGTTAATTGTATTGTGTGATCTCTGTGGAAATTCACTGAAATTTATATATTTTGTTGTTTGCGTAAACTGTGTTGATTAATTTACGTAAACTGTCACTGTTATTTGCGAATTCTACTTCCCGCAAACCCAGATTTGGTTAAAGCCTTTTAATCGTTGAAATCATTGAAGTCAACGTTGGAAGGCTTAGTAATATATTTTTTCGAATTGTTTGGTTGGTATGCACAAGTTGTAACTTACCGTTTCGGTTAAAGTTATTGAATTCCTATGAGCGTTAAAACCGTGGTTTGAAAATTTTAATTTGTTCATTGTCTTTATTAACTTGTTTTTATATAATATTCATTATATGCGAATTTGTGATTGTGTTGTTTGCTTTAATTGAATATATATTACAAGTTTTGTTCTTTGATATTTGAAGAATCACATATGTGCTACTGTGCATGCCGAAATTAATGTTTATGTGATTAAATTGATTTTTGAGAATTTTGTTTGAATAAAAATTTTGCTTAAACAAAATGTCTATCAAACAAGTGTCTGAAATAAATTTGGTAGAAACTACCAATGAATGGTGGGTGGACACTGGGGCTACTCGTCATATATGTTCAGACAAGAAAATGTTTTCTACATATCAATCTATGGGATATGGAGAACAACTTTTCATGGGAAACTCCTCGACTTCTAAAGTTGAAGGAAAGGGAAAGGTGGTCCTAAAGATGAGTTCTGGAAAAGAACTGACCCTCAATGATGTGCTGCATGTGCCAGACATTCGCAAGAACCTTGTTTCGGGTTCTTTGTTAAGCAAGAATGGTTTTCAGTTGGTCTTTGAGTCTGACAAATTCTTACTCACTAAAAGTGGAATGCTTGTGGGGAAAGGGTATTTAAGCGATGGGCTTTTCAAAATGAATGTGATGACCATTGTTCCTATAAATGAGAATAAGAACAAATCTTCTGCTTATTTGCTTGAGTCATCTAATGTTTGGCATGGAAGATTGGGTCATGTTAATTTTGGAACTTTGCATAGATTAGTCAATTTAAATTTATTGCCAAAATTTCAAATTGATGCTAATCATAAATGCGAAACTTGTGTGGAGGCTAAATTAACGAGAACATCTTTTCATTCCATTGAAAGAATGAGTGATCCTCTAGAATTAATACATAGTGATGTATGTGATTTGAAATTTGTTCAAACTAGAGGAGGTCGGAAATATTTTGTCACATTCATAGACGATTGCACAAGGTACTGTTATGTGTACTTGCTAAGGAGCAAGGATGAGGCATTAGAGAGTTTCATTCATTATAAGAAAGAAGTTGAGAATCAACTCAATAAAAAGATAAAGGTTCTTAGGAGTGATAGAGGTGGGGAATATGAATCACCTTTTGGTGAGTTCTGTTCACAACATGGTATTGTTCATCAAACCACTGCACCCTATTCACCTCAGCAAAATGGAGTTGCTGAACGGAAAAATAGAACCTTGAAGGAGATGATGAATGCTATGCTGAAAAGTTCTGGTTTACCACAGAACTTGTGGGGGGAATCTATTCTTTCTGCTAATTATATTCTCAGCAAGTTGCTTGAAAAGAAATTAGACAAGACACCTTATGAATTATGGAAAGGCCGAATGTCATCCTATCAATTCTTAAAAGTGTGGGGGTGTTTGGCTAAAGTGGCGGTTCCTATTCCCAAAAAGATAAAGATAGGACCAAAAACAGTTGATTGTGTTTTCATTGGTTATGCCCATAACAGTAGTGCATATCGATTTTTGATTCATAAATCTGATATTCCTGACATGCATGTGAATACAATTATTGAATCTAGGAATGCATCATTTTTTGAGGAAATATTTCCACGTAAACCTACACAAGAAACAAATTCCCTTAAAAGGAATTTGGAATCTACGTCTAGTACCTTTCATGATCAAGAGTTGATGGAAGAGAGGAATGAGATTGAGCCTAGATGTAGTAAGAGGACAAAAACGTCAAAAACGTTTGGTCCAGATTTTCTAACTTTTATGTTAGAAGATGAACCTCAAAGTTTCAAGGAAGCAATGTCTATGCTAGAGGCTCCTCTATGGAAAGAGGCTGTCAATAGTGAAATTGAATCCATCCTACAAAATCATACTTGGAAACTGGTGGATCTGCCACCTAGTTGTAAACCTCCAGGATATAAATGGATATTCAAGAGGAAAATGAAAGCTGATGGATCTATTGACAAGTACAAGGCACGACTTGTTGTAAAGGGTTACAAACAAAAGGAAGGTGTGGATTACTTTAATACATATTCACCAGTTACAAGAATAACATCCATTAGAATGTTAATTGCTATTGCAGCGTTGTATAATCTAGAGATACATCAAATGGATGTTAAGACTACATTCTTGAATGGTGAATTGGATAAAGAGATTTATATGGAACAACCAGAAGGGTTTATTGTTCTTGGAAAAGAAAAGAAAGTGTGTAGACTTGTGAAATCCTTGTATGGATTAAAGCAAGCTCCAAAGCAATGGCATGAGAAATTTGACAATGCAATGATGTCAAATGGGTTTAGAATCAATGAATGGGACAAGTGTGTGTATGTCAAGAATACCACAAGTGGCTATGTCATTGTATGTCTCAATGTTGATGATATGCTCATTATGGGTAGCAATAATGATATCATTAAAGCTACCAAAAGGATGTTGAATAGTAAGTTCGACATGAAAGATTTAGGTGTTGCAGATGTGATACTAGGAATCAAGATTACTAGGACATCTGATGGACTTGTCTTATCTCAATCACACTATATTAAGAAGGTACTTGAGAAATTTAGGAGATATGATGACAGTCCAGTGAAAACACCTATTGATGTAAATTTACATCTAACTAAGAATAAAGGGAATGGCATATCTCAATTAGAGTATTCTCAGATAATTGGCAGTCTTATGTATATAATGAACTGCACAAGACCAGACATAGCGTATTCTGTCAGCAAGCTGAGTAGATACACGAGTAACCCAGGGGAAGACCACTGGAAGGCAATAGTTAGGGTTTTAAGGTATTTGAAATACACCCTAAACTATGGTGTGCACTACACAAGATATCCAGCTGTACTAGAAGGGTACAGTGATGCAAACTGGATATCTGATACAAATGACACAAAATCCACGAGTGGATATGTTTTTACGCTTGGTGGTGCAGCTATATCTTGGAAATCTTCTAAACAAACATGCATTGCAAGGTCCATAATGGAATCGGAATTTATCGCTCTAGATAAAGCAGGAAAAGAAGCAAAGTGGCTTCGTCATTTCCTGGAGGATATGCCGATGTGGACGAAACCTGTGCCACCTATCTGTATACATTGTGATAGCTAATCAGCGATTGGTAGGGCACAGAGTTATATGTATAACGGTAAGTCTCGACATATTCGTCGAAGACACAATACTGTAAGGCAGTTGCTCTCAAATGGCATTATCTCCATTGACTACATAAAGTCGAAAGATAATATAGCGGATCCGTTAACCAAAGGTTTAAGTGCAAAGCGTGTAAACTGCTCATCGAGGGGAATGGGTTTAAAGCCTATAATTTAAGTCCCATAATGGCAACCCTACCTAGCTGACTGGAGATCCCAAGATCTAGGTTCAAAGGGACAACCGAATTGTGTTGGACTTGGTAGTATCACTATGGAGATAACATCTCCTATCCATTCCTATGATGAAATAGTGATGCCTGTAAAAGTTTAGGATAAGCAATGCTTTTAATGATTCTTATACCTTGGAAATCCAAGTGGGGTAGCAGCAGGATACTCTTAATAAGAAATGACCTATGTGAGTGTGAAATGTGGCCGCTTCAATGAGAATTTTAAGGCTGAATTCTCTAAAACACTCATGAAACCAGGAAGGTGTTAAGGGCCAAAATGAGCACAATAATGAGAACTAACTGTATTCGAAAAGGAGCTGTGTGAATTCTATTGTCTTGGTATACACAAATGGCTGAACGGTTCAAGACATCATGTTCACCGGTTAGCCAGTATATCCGATAGTCTTTCACAAAGGATGGTTCAAAGCCAAAAGCTACCTCTCCCGATACAGTAACTTTTATTCTACTCTCTCTGTGTCTGCATTGTCATTTGCATTGTGTTTGTTCAATTTCTATTCATGTGGGGGATTGTTGGAAAAATTGTTAGGAGTGAATGAGAAATTGTCTCCTAAAAGTGGGTCAAGCAGATCTATGTGGGTTAGGCCCAGTTCATCCAATTTATATATTTATTAATATATTATTTTTTCCCAAATGTTGTGTCTTTTCTGAATAGTTGTGACTATTCATCTTGTGTCTTTTCTGAATAGTTGTGATTATTCATCTCGCACCTTTTCTGAAGAGGTGTGACTCTATCTATAAATAGAGTGTCCCCTCATTCATTTAAAAAAACTACTTACATATATCTTGAGTTAGTTATTTCCTACAACTTTGAGAGTCCCATTTGCATAAAGAGAGAGAAAGAGACACTTGTTACGTTCGTTGTGCACGGAGATTGCTTGTGCTTCTTCTGCCTGCGAAGATCATTTTATCCTGGGAGACAGACGTCCATGAGTCTTAAAGCACCACTAAGTTAATAGTGTGAGGGGCGCAATCTGTTTTAAGGACATAGCATCAAACGCTAGACTTGATCTATTCATTCTGCATTCAACTATGAGTTTTTATTGTTTATTAACTGTGACAGATTTCTTGTTGTTATTGTTTCTTTTACAGAATCACATGATATATACCCAACAAGGTTGCCATGTTCGTTTTTATCCTCTTAAGTTTTGTCAAGAAGCCTAAACAATCATTGAAAATATTGATTCTTATTTATTTATTTATTTATTTTTATATAGTTCCAGATTGTGAATCAATTCCAATTAGAATTAAGTTGCAACTTAGCATGACATTTTTTTAATATATTTTAAAAGATTACTACCAAATTTGGTCATTAACACTACTTCTCTTGACTGAATGAAAGTCTTTAGGAACTTATTAGTTCTCCAACTTGGAACATTATTGCAATAAAAGTTGATTATTGAATGAAATTTCACACAATTTCATTTTCAAAATTTCTTTCAGGCCTACCGTGGTTGATTACTACAAGGGCAATGCTTAATAACA
>BKZX01032466.1:0-15134 GCA_014362285.1 Fagus crenata
CAGAAACTAAAATTTAAAAGTAGAGAGTAGAGACATTGAAACTAATCACATAATTTACGGTGAAAAATTGTAATTCACTGATAATAGAGTTCCTAGCTCTCAAAATGATAACATAAAAGTACGTGTAAAAATGAAATTAGCTCCTAGAAGAAACTCAATACCTTAAACCACTGTCTACTAGAGTTTCCAAGAGTTTTATCCAAGGGTGAGCAAGTTATTCTATGTGTAGTAAGTCTAGATGAACTGCTAGCCCTTTTGTCACGAATGTCCACTGTCACAATTGCCCCATTCCTGAATCCACATAAAATAGCATTTCCCTACAACAACAAACAAAATAGATCAATTTAAAGAATATCCCCATAAAAAGAAGAGGAGGGTGGGGGGGTGGTGGGGGGGGAGGGGAACGAAATACCTCATTGTCACTATAAATATTATATTTTATAGTTTATCATATAATTTAATATCTATAACCAAAAAGAAATATTAAAATTCATCTTTTATATTTATAACACCATATTGACATCACAGTTGAATTCCATTAAACTTTTAATGTGATATCCTAGATTGTGTGAATTGTATGGAATGGATTCTATGAGTGCCATGTAGGCATGTATTGAGTCCCACATTGGGAACATAATTGGTTGAGGTCAATTTGGGCTATATAGGCGATAATGAGTAACCCCGATTGTGTCTATTTCTTA
This sequence comes from Fagus crenata, assembly GCA_014362285.1. Classification (NCBI taxonomy): domain Eukaryota; kingdom Viridiplantae; phylum Streptophyta; class Magnoliopsida; order Fagales; family Fagaceae; genus Fagus; species Fagus crenata. Next base: position 702 of record BKZX01032466.1, read on the forward strand.
AGAGGTATAACACAAATGTGGTTGATACAAATGTAACTAGCACTTCCTTAGATTATTAAAAAATGGAATCAAAGACAACCTGGTATTGCCGTATAATTTGGGAAATTGCAGCGTGTACTGAATTATGGGGGTGTGTGTTGTGCAGGTGTGTACTGCATCAGGAGTTTCAATTGTGACTAGTCTTTTGGGGTATGGCACAAATGTGGTTAGTACTCCCCCCAATTCATGACATTTGAGCCTTGATCCTCCCTCCTCCTTTTTTTTTTTTTTTTTTTTAAATAATCGGGTTGGTTTCTAAAACATTGCTTCTAGGTTACATCATTTGGGAACCTAGACATATATCTTGCCCCTAAGCAAACATGAGGACTCAGTCACACACAAATATATATACATATACATATTGTTAAAGAAAAGAAATAAAACATGATATTGCACAGAATAAAGGAGCTGTAAATTCTTAGTTCACAGCCCTCTTACTATTCATTTCTTATATAGGAAAGGGTGGTTACAATATGACTGGGAATATTCTTGAAGGAGACAAGTGGTAGGGACACATCATCACTAAAATCTTCTAGACCCTTACAGAAGAGTACCACTCATACAACATGAGCGTACAACCCATAATATCATATTTCTATTTCTCTAACCCTCCCCCTCAAACTAGGGCATATATGTCATATAAGCCCATCTTAGAACATATAGACTCTAAACGACTCATACATAATGCTTGGAAAAAATATCAGTAAGTTGGTCTTCAGACTTCACAAATGGTGTATTGACATCTCCACTTAGAATCTTGTCTCAAACAAAGTGACAATCTACCTCAATGTGCTTGGTCCTCTCATGAAACACAGGATTGAAAACAAGTGTATAGCTAGGCTTTGCTTGATGTTTGATGAGAGGTTTCATTGTTTTGAGATGCCGGCTGGGGAGTTTCGATGCTAGATGGGTCACAATGTGGGCTTGATTGATGATAGGTGGTTGGATTCTCTAGGTTTCGTGACCAAGTGGGTCTCGTCTAGATTTTTTTAATGGGATTTCTGCAATTGGGCTTGTGTTGATTCGATGGGATGGTGTATGAAAGTATGTACTTTCCATATTATTAAAGACCAAATCAAGACATTGATTATTGAAGAAAATTATGGAATTGGAATTAATCAAGAAATTGATTGTTAGAGGAAACTGTGAGATTGAAGCAAACAATTCAAAATTTTCATTGATTTATGTATGTAATTCCCATTATAAAAAGGGGTTCTATTGTAATGTATCATCATCTAAGTGAATGAAGAAGTTGTAGCCCTTTAAGCTCTTGGTGATGTAGGCCATGTGGCCAAACCACATAAAACTCTCATGTCTTCTCCCATCTCTTTTCCCTCTCACATTACCACAAATTTCTAAAGGTGGATTTGGTGAACCGGATGACAGCGTGTGGTTTTCATGCAATTTGGGTTATGGTTTTGAGTGTTAAATGACTATGGGGCGGCATTTTTGGGATCGTGTATTTTGTTATGGGTTTTTATTTTTTTGGAATATTGGATCAGGATTATGCTTTGATACCAAGTTGATGTAGCACAAGGTTGCAAAAGTAATAAAAGAGAGGAAAACCAGAACAACCCTAGGTTTCACCACCTAAGGCTACTTGGATATATTAGAGAGAAATTTCAATTTCATATTATTTATCAAATTCAACATGTGTCCCTTATGTTTACCGAAGCCTGTTTTAAAAAGGCTTCCCAAAAACATCAATAATGAAAATAATTAAACCATAAACATAATCTGACATAGTCCTCAATCATAATAAACTCACATCAATGGAAATTCAAATTCTAATTCCAGTTTGTCATCTCAAAAAGTTTTGAATGAGATTGACCATAGTCCCTTCTTATAGTAGATGAACGGTTCAAGTGAAGAAAAATAGTGATTGGAGTGGAAGAGAAAAGAACAAGAAGAAAAAATGTCACAATATATAGTTGTGCTTGAAGTTTTTACCATTTCCCTAATAAATGGTCGTCATTCTTAGGTATATGCTTTAACTAGTATAAAGTTCTTTGAATGAATTACTCAAGATTAAAGGTGTACTAAAGCATATAAGGTTAGTCTTATAGACTATATTTATTTATATGTCAAGAGCAAATGCAATCAATTCATGAAATGGGCAATCCAATTGCCTTCACTGCTATGGTTTTTTTTTTTTTTTCAAAATATGATTTGCACATAACTGAGACAATTTGGGTACATACTGACTTATCATGTCACTTTGATTTCTTAGATCTTTAAACCGTACAACCAAAATATAAATCTTAAATTTGAAAGCACCGATACAAATATGGGATATTTATACAATACAATATGGAAATGACGATTTGTCAATTCTTAAAATTTTAGGATGTGATATGATAGGAATACATTAAATAATTCATTTATAAATAAAAAATTTTGTTCTTGAGTATATTTCCAGTATACTCTTGACCCTTCTTGATCAATAAATTTTGTTATTTATCAAAAAAAAAAAAAATAAAAAATTTCAATTACATTTCATGAGAATTTTTAGTTAAAGAGAAAACTAACAAATGTTAAAAGCCATAAAACATGTCCAAATAATAAAACTAATTAAGAAACTATTAGTTTCATACAGAGAGTGAGAAAGAGAAATGGAGAGAAAACTTAAAGAAGTAACCGCTGTATCCAGGAGCGTCTGTCCATCATAGGTGAAGCACACAGACGGCTCTGTTTGATGAGAGATTGGGCATTTTAAAGGAAGGGGCAATAGGTTTGATACGGATACGGCTACTAGAGTATGTGTGCTTCCTAGATCAGCCATGATCCAAAGGCTTAATTCATTAAAGTATAGACATGTATGATGTGACCAAAGAACTCAAAGGCATATCCAATGAACCTCAAATGATGCATAAATTTAATTATTATTTGATCAGTCTCAAATGATGCATAAATTACCGAATGAATAAATTGTTCTGCGAAAACATCACTTTTGCTATGACACACCCATGATTTCCGTCCAGTTTCCAAATCCACCAGAGCAGCTCCTAGATTAGTACCTGTAAACAACCAAAAAAAAAACTTTCAATTTGTACTACATGACACGAAAATGAACTATTACTTAACAAGTTGAATCAATTGCTACATCGTATAAGGAAATAAAACAAAGTATTAATAATTGCATGTCAAGAGAGAGAGAAAGAGAGAGAGAGAGAGAATAGATAAAACTTGCCAACCACTGCTCGGTTTCCATTAAAATTATAATCTGCAGTCCAGATGGTACAATTGAAAGTAGTGACCTCATGTATTCGTTGTCTTATGGTTGAAATACTGGAATTGAGATCTAACAGTTCACTGAGCTTAACAATATAGAGAGATCCACCTGATGTCTCTGATCCCAAAGTACTTATTCTGTTTTCCTACGTCAAGGCATTGCAAATGCAAAAATAGATTTCCCTATTCAGAAATGGAATTGTTTCACCAAGAATATAATAGAGATCATGAGTATAGAAGGTATGCCAAAAGTGAACTTCACCACAAACTATACAAGCCATGAATCAAGAACATGCACAGAAATTGAAAATCCATTAGCAGGCTCCACAAAAGATCTGATTGCATGAACACCACAGGGACTATATATAGATATATATATATTTATAATGTATACCACAGGGACTATATAAAAGTACATTACATTTTTTATGCAATAAACTGTTATTACCGATAAAAAAAAAGGTACATTGCTCCAACAGAAGCCTTCAAACCATTTCATAAAGGATTAAAAAACATAAAACCAGTTATTTCTTCCTACAAGCTCAACTAAGATAGCAATATAAGAAGCAACAAGAAAAAAGAGTATCAAAATTTGAGATTATGAAAGGATACATTGCATCCTGGACGTTTGAACCATCATCCATTGAGGGAGAGTGCTTTCCAAACAATTTTATACAAGATATGTTTGATGGCATTTGTAATACAGATCCTCTAGGTGTCCAGATATTCCCAGGATTTCTATTACACTCTATTGGGTCTTCTTTGGAAGGCCACACGCGATCTGGCAAGCATTTTACCCCGTAATCAAAACGTTGTCTAACTTTTCCAACTTCAACCAAACTGCGAGAGCACCAAACTTCATATGCAATAACTTGTAATCGACAAACATTATATAAAGGTTTATAATAATAAAAAATGCCAAAAATTGTTTGCAGCGCTATATAGAGAAGGGGTAGTTATATCTTTGTAACAATCACAAATTAATACATTTAGTTTTCTTAAAAGTGAGCATCGCTCTATACCCTGAAAAGTAGTACTGAAATCAAATTAGGATGCTGGTTTTGCAGAAGCACATACTAGAACTTCAAAGGCAGGCAAATGCCAATTTCCAGTGTAAAAGGAAAGGGCAGATGACAAACATACCAACAGAGCCACATTAGAAGCCTAGAGTTCCGCAATCGAGGTATCAGCAATCTAGTGGGGTAAATGAGCCAAGCACAACTTGATCCCACAATAAAGCATAACAAAGAAACTACTGGAGAACAAGGTTATTGGTGGAAATGTCACATATAACCATAAAAAGGCAGAGTAGAAATGCTAACACTACAACAGCTATTTCAAGGCTCCATTCTCTCTACATACAGAGAACCTTGAAGAAGAGACATTGTGATGTTTGGAGGGCATGTTAACGGTAATATCGGCACCATGCAGATATCATTATATGTATTAAGATTTCTTTTCTTTTTTGCAATGTTTTATCATGGTTCCACAAACTTCAATGAAATAGGGCACACTTTCCTTAGTGTACGTCAACATAAAACAAAACACTTGATAATACACTAAAACTTCCACAAACACTATCTAATAGTATAGATATAATTTTTTAACCTAAGCTTGGAGTTGGGAAGGAGGAAGAAAAACAAAGTCCCTTCAACTCCTTATCATATATATTTTAAACAGCACATCACATACCCATCTAAAATGTACTAGCTATGTCTGCTTTAGGCCCAGATCAATACTCAGCATCTATCACGTGATAACAGTTAACAAAATGCTTACATAAGCTTGGACAATACATGATATAAAAGATTATAGGCTGCTTTTAGCATATAAAATTTCTCGAAATTGGATCCAACACTCCCTCCACTGTCTTTAGGCAACATAAAAATCATTGTTCATTTGCTATCCACAAATATTCTAAAACCCTCCAACTTTTTCTTCCTCCTAGTACAAGTAGTTACCTAAACAACAATTTATATGCTCTACTCAAGTCATAACATTCAGTTGTTTAAAAAATGACGTTTCATTTTCTAATGCTGCCGACATAAATAGTGCATGAGTTTTCAAAAAAAAAAAAATTTAAACTAATATTCCACTTTTAGAATCTTAGAACCCAGAGGCCAGCAATTATTATTAAATTGACCATAGTTTACTGCAAAACCTCAACTATCTTGCATAATTGATAGAGCACACAGGCACAAGTGAACCACATTGCAATTCCATTATACCTCAAGGAGCCATTTACACCGCCTGCTAATAAAAGATCCTTTTCAGTTTGACCCTCAGGTGTCTGTACATCAATGTGTATCTGTTCCAAAGCAGCATCCACAATCTTATCTGTTCCACTATACCCCCAAACCTGCAAAGTACAAAACATAAAATAATTAAAGTTCAATGCAACTCATAAATTACAATTTCAAAGAGACGTTTGCAAAGTCATGAAATGATTTTCTAAAAACAAGCTGCTGCAACCTTAGAACAATGATATATTACCAATCACGACTCATATGAAGACATCATTACTACATAGACTAAAAATAATTGAAAGTTAACATTAGATGAGAATAAAATATCATTATTATCGATAGGGAAAAAAAAAATAGATGAGACATCTGTTACGAGTGTAGGGGCAAAATTGTAATATCCTTATAAATTAATCTTGTTAGAATAATTCTTAAATGATTAAATTCATCATTCCTAACAGCTTCAACTTTTGGGAAAATTGGTTAATTTATCATAGTATCAGAGTAAGAGGTCTTGAGTTCAATCCTGTCTCCACTCTACCTCCCATTGGAAAAAGTTAAATCCCACATGTTGGGCCCCACTTATTCAATGGGAGTTTGGGCCCACACGTGAAGGAGAGTGTTAGAATAATGATTAAATGATCAAATTCATCATTTTCCAACAACTTAAGCATTTAGGAAAATTGGCAATTTATAAAATCTCATATAAATTATGTGTGATATGGTAAATTAATTAACCCTAAAAACATTTCCCAATTGTTTGGAGCTCACGAGAAACTGAAATACGTCGAAAAACTCTAACAGGGAGGGGGAAGTGCCGATTGGCACTCCCTTAATTGAGGGGGAGTGTTACGAGTGTCAAGAAAAATTGTAACATCCTTATAGATTAATCTCATATAAATAATATGTATGTGTGTCCCAAAGCTCAACATCAGAATGAAATCTTATGGGTAATTTTCAAAGCCAACACATTCTGAGATCCCAATTCATCATGTGTAATCACATAGGTTGCAAAGGCAAAAAGGGATATGATGTTTGATTTTGTCAGCTAAACTCTCCTGACTCTTTATGGGATGTGATGCCACACATTCCTGTTTGGCTAACTTTAAACTTCTAACACAAATTGTTACGTATTAGTCCGACAACTTGCTCAGATAATGTGAAAATTTTAACTTCACCAAACCAATGAAAGAGTATAATCACTAAATCATACATGAATTATAACATGGGCCCAAAAGGGCCATCGAAATCAGTTCATGAGACATAATATCTAATCTGTTTTGACAGGACAAAAATGAAACTCTTGCCATCTAGTACAAAGATGATTCTTTCGAAGCTGTAAACTTAAGCCAGGCAAGCACAATATTAAACAAAGCAGAACTTCTTTCACTCAACAGTCGACACTAGAGTTCAATACAATGGCTAAAGCAAAGAAACTGCATAGTTTACATACACTACAAATCCACAACAGTAGCATTACAAATCTTCACAAAAGCCTAATATGCTTTGTTCTTTAGTATTTTCCTATAGTGGAACCTGTTTCTTTTCTTCTTTTTTTAAAATAAAAAAGTGACAGTAGGCTACACGATGACGTAGCCTTCCACTTTGCAAATCCCTTACTTCTCATGGGTTGAGCCTAAGACCCTGCCCCCCTTGTGTTCTATAATGAAAAGAGATATCACCTCCCTACTATGGTAAGTGTGGTGATGAAGCCTAATCCAAAATACTTATTTCTAATGTACAATGATTAAAAGCTTAAAGAAAAGAAGAAACAAAATCACTCATCTAAATGAAAGTAAACTTATCATCCTTCATCAAGTGATACTATCATATTGGATTATATGTAAATGTGCATGTAATAGGTCGCAATGGCCTATACTTAGATCTGCATATGTTTCCCTAGATTCCAACATCTTTCACATTTAACTATAAACATATGAGTTGGGACATGCCAATGGTGAAACATAGTAAAGTACCACTTATTACCCAAAGAAGAAAATACAGAAAAAGGATTTTAAAGTTCGAATCCCGAGTTGATAGATGAGAATTAAAGCTGGAAAAGCAATAACTTCACAAATTAAAAGCCTATCTTCAATCAACATACCACAGGTTGTGATACTTGCATCTTTTGGATTTCCTCCTTGATGTTACACTTTCCTTTTCTGAATGGAATAACATTACCATATAACTCCCTAACCTGAAGCAGCTTAGAAGCTCTTATTCCAGTTCTCCTACATAAGTTCATTGCCTGTGATAAAATGAGTCAGAGCAAGCCTGAGAATTTGTTGCCAAAATTTAAGAAAAAACTACAAGCAAGAGCAAAGGAGAGGAAAAAAAGTAAAAAACAAAGGCAACCAGTAGCTGCTGTAAATTTAAAAAGCTCCAGATGCAAGTTTCATTTCTTGTGTATGAATATAAAACAGTTTCATGAATAAACACATTTAGAGCAAGCTTTACTATTTATAAACAGAAAAATAAATAAATAAATAAATAACAAAATATAATATTAACTGAAAGGAAGGGTTTAGACTATAGACCTTCATGTAATTATGAGAGGTACAGGAGCAATCAATGGACTAAGCCAGAATAACTCTCTTCTTTTTTTAATTTCTTCTTTTAATAGCAAAGCATGTGATGTGGGAAGTGCACATAAATATTTATTTTTATTTATTGTAGTAAATCAATTGTATTTTATTTTAGGTCTTAGTAGTTTATTAGGTTAATAAGTCTTTTTATTAATTTACTAGAGTCTACTCATCAAAAATTAATTAATTTCCTAGAGTCAAGGTTATTTTTGTAATTCGATCACTAAGAATTCCAAGTCAATAAGAATCAGGGTTTCCTAAGTCAACTAGAATTAGGGTTTAGTTTTACTAGTCTATATAAGCATAATACCATACTCCTATGGAGACAATTAACAGTTTGATTGATTAATAAAAATTTCTATTAGAATTTTCTAACAGTTTGACATTGTGCTAACTCCAACCAACCCTAGGTTATCTATCCTTTTTTTTTTCTTCAATTTTATTGTTGCATCCTTTTGGTTTTGTCCTGCGTCAGCACATCATATAGCATGAATCTTGGCATAGGATACAGGGTCATTCGCCACCTCAAAAACTCAGTAACACATATGTTCTAGCACCACTACTAATAGATTTACGCATTTCCTTAACCTTACAGTGATTAATGCTCCATTTGGTGGTAAAAAAATCTTGCAGGAAAATATAAATGAAAGTTGATTGCTCAGACTTTTTATGAATCATAATCTCATTAAAAATGAAAGATTAGAATCCAAATTAGATTCCTGGAAAAATGTTCCCTGCAGGAATCAATTAGTAGTGTGGTCCACACCTTTTCTTGACAAAGGCATTAGAAGTGGGAGAAAGCAATTGTTTTCTTTTTCCTCTCAATCGAACTGATCCTAGAATAAAGAAAAACATACCCTATAACAAAGATGAGCAACTCGTATAATTATCATACAAAAGTACAAGCTCTTTTCCTTTCCTTTTTTTTTTTGAGAAGGGGGGGGGGGGGGGCCTTTGCTATGGTTCAAAGGCCCATACATATACATGCTATAAATCTGGATAAAGCTGCAGTTCATCAAACAAATTGCCTCCAAAGAAAAAAAAAAAAAAAAAAAAAAAGTCGTGTTTTCGTTTTCAAGTGATATTCTAACCCTCACCTTGACAACGGACTCATGTCCAACATGACATGACAAGGGATATGGCTAGATTCAGAATCGACAGATTTTAACAGATAAATTTCTGTTATATACATACCCAGATCTCCAGGAAAATATGAATGTAAGGGTTCAACAGAACAAGTTTGGATTGGTTGTCTTTCAGAAAACTTCATAATGTAATTATACATGGACTTTGATTACAACATTTTAAGACTCCTATAATTGGCTTTATAATTTTTTTACTTTCTCTTCCTCGCTTTAATGTTGGCCAACACTTGCTCATCTATACCTGAGTCCCATCATCCTGTGGTGATCACTCACACAAGGCCAGTAAGAATCTCATTACCATACACTCTCAATTCAAAATGAAGTATCATCAAACTATAAAGCTTTTGCTCAGTTTATGAATCTGGAAACTTCAATAAGTTTGCAATTTATTCCAGTAAAAAAAAATTATGTCTATATCACACGGAAGCAATCAACTAAACCTCACAATAAGTCCCCTGGTAAGTCAAAGTTTCTTCAACCTTGAATCATGAGCTTACTCCCCTAGATTCCAAAAACCCAGTCTAAATATTTCCACAAATAATTAATATTAGTCCAGATAGCATCACCATGTTCATCCAAGTTTAATTTTATATTGATCAAAAAAAAGGGAAATTTAGGTACGCCCTAATTTTATACCGAACAATTTAGTAAGTCTCATTGTTTGTAAGGGACTAAACTACTCAATTTTCCAATCAAACAAGTGCAAGATTTTAACTAAAGCACCCTGAACAAAAACTTGGTAAAACAATCACATTATTTGACATAAAAACACATTCTTAGCATAACCCATCAAACACAATCAATCATAAAGCTTCTCTAAGTCATCATATACCCTATACACTATCACTAAGTATAACAAGTGACAACAACAACAACAACCCCACGATACCCAAAACTCTTTCAAACATGCCAACTTTCACAAAATCAAATTTTTAGTATACACATGTAAATAAAAAAATAAAAATAGCATACCGTTGTGGACTTCGGAGTTGGTTCTTGTGCACTAGCCGAAGTAGAAGAAGAAGAACGAGAAGAGCCAGGAATTGGGCCTTTAATAGGGAAGTACCGGTTCTTTTCCTTATCATAATAAAACCCAGGAAGATCTGCCATATATTTATATATGTGTGTGTATTACAATTATTATCACTGACCAAAACAAAACCCAGAATCTAAAACAACCCAGAAAAGAAAAAAAAGAAGCAGAATATAATTGAAATTATATATATATATATATATATATATATAAGCCCAACAAAGTAAAAAGTGATTAAAGAAGAAGGAAGAGTACCTTGCGGCATGGCTTCAGAGAAACTGAGCGTCTGTTGTTGTTTTAGGGTAAGAATGGTAAAGAGCGATGGAGGCGTGTGAACTCTGAAGAGAAAAACGGTCAAAACTTGGTTGTGTTGCTGAGGCGGTGGAACCAAAACAAAACAAATGGATTAATAGAAGGGACTCTCACACTCTCAACTCTAGGAACAACTTGTAGTTAGTTCTATTTTGTGGTTTTTTTTTTTTACCAAATTACACGGTTGAAAATATAGGTTTTTTTTTTTTTACCAAATTACACGGTTGAAAATATAACCCTTAACTGTTAAAATTTTACTTTATTTGATTGCTTGTTTCAAATAAGTTTTGTGATTAGAGGCTTTAACATAGACTTTTAAATAGATATAGGGCTTTTCTCAACAACAACAAAAAAAAATAGATATAGGGAATTCTTTTCTTTTGCTGGGGGATTTGCTATTTTTGCTGAGGTTATTAAGCTCCTGCTTGATGCTAGAAGCATTTCATTTTGTCTTTTTTTTTTTTTTTGATACTAATTCATTTTGTCTTGTTGTTGTTGCATACTATTGAACATGCACACCAAATTGATTTTAGACTAAAGTTCATTTTTGTCCCTAATTTAGAGGATGTTTTCATTTTGGTCCTCTAACTTCAAAATTTTTCATTGAGACCCTATAAGTCTGTTTAGCTATCAAATGAGTCCTTCCGTTCATCTCAATTAGAGCCTTTCGTTAAGTTCCAACTAAGAACCCAATCATGTGTCTATGTCACCATTTTTTGCTACGTGGTCTTACCATGTCATATATATTATGAGATTGGGTAAAACTTAAGTACAGTTCCTTAGGTCAAGTACATTAGATTCCTCAATTGAATTCAAACACATAGTTGCATTAACCAATGAAATATAAGCAATATTATCTTTTTCAAGAATATTAAAATTCAATATATTTGAATTCAATTAGGAACCTAATGTACTTGATTTAAGGAACTATACCTAATTAAATTCAATAAAAAGATTGTGTAAAAGTAGGCTTTTGCACCATTCAATCAAATTATGCCACGTCCGATATTTACAAATAAAAGTTTGGTTAAACTATTGCTTTAGTCTGTAAACTATAAATGAGTTTTATTTTTCATCCATGAACTTTGAAAAGTTTGTTTTTCATCTTTGAATTTTGAAAAAATTTACTTTTACACATGAATTTCATCTCTGAACTTTTTTATTAAAACGAAAAAACGAACTTTTCAAAGTTCAAAAACGAAAAACGAACTCATCTATAGTTTAGAGAGAAAAACAATATTTTGGCCTAAAAGTTTTAGGGATTACGACACACAATCCTATCCCCATTAAAACACTGTTTGCTCTTCTTCTCCGGAAAACCAACAGCAAATTCCAACCTCAGTCTCTCCTCCCTTCCAACCTCAATACCACACGCCGCCCACCAAGAAGCCGCCGGGAACACTGTAGATTGGTTCATTTTGCAATTAGGAGATTTTGTCATCTGGGTTTGCAGTTACTTGGTAGCGTTTGACATGGGTCTTGAAAATAAAAGAAAAATTGATTTAGAGGAGAGGATTTTAAGGGGCAATTAGTCTGGTAGTTTCATCTTTTCAAAAACAAACCCAAGCCACTATTAATAGTCGCAAATTAGCAAGCACACCCACTTCAAACGCTGTTCAATCTCTGGACGCCTCCGGTGACTTTTTCAGCTATAAAAAAAATATTAAATCAAATTTTATATACTTCCTCGAATCAATTTCATAAAATAAAATAAATAAATAAATTGTAACTTTATTTTATTTTTCAGTAATTTTTGGATTTTTTAATAAAAAAAACTATTTGATTTATTTTTAATTAAAAATTTTGAATTTAATTAAATATCATTAAAAAAAATGCTAATGTTATGTGGTATTTAACAGAATTTTGATAACAAAGTTGAACGAAATGGCTCTTTTGAAAACTACTCAAATCTATAGGGTCTAAATAAAAACTTTTGAAATTAGGGGGCCAAAATGAAAATACCTCTTAAGTTAGGAGGCAAAAATGGACTATAAGCTTGATTTTATTCTCTTTTTTCTTTTTTCTTTTTTTGCATTATAGGACTTGTAATTAAAGTAATACTTAGTAATAGAACATGTATGTATTTGGAGTGGATGTTGTTTTTCTCTAATAATGCATTTTGGATATGAATGGTAACATATGAGTGTGATGGTATAATGTAATTTCCTTTATTATTATTTTTTTTAATGAATTCCTTTTGTTTTATTAACAGCTTGTTCGGAGATGAATTGGAAAGAAAAGATTTTTTTTAGCTAAAGTAATTTTTTCATTAGCTCATTTTTCAATCCCTCCAAATTTGGGAGAAATGAGAGGGAATGGAATATATTCTAAAAAAATTTATTGAAGTACCCATAATACACCCTTGTTTTTCTTGAATGCCCTACATGGCTACACTCCTATTTTTATTAAAGAAATGGTATAATGGTAATGCCATAAAATAATTCATTTTCATTCCTTTCATTCAATTCCCAAAAAATGTTACATTTCATTCTGTTCATTTCATTTTAAACATCCAAACAAGATAAATGGATATTTAATTCTTTTCCATTACATTCTTTTCAATTTTATCCATTTCATTTCTTTACTTTCCTTATGAACTCCCAAACACATGACATTTTATTTTTTGGGGCTAACTTTCATTGTAGTGGGTTAGTTTTTAATTTTGGGGGCTAAATATAATTTTTTTAGATCCAAATTTTGGTACTTGGTCAAAGAGTAGCTCCATCCCTGTTTGTGCTAGTTTTTGGATATATACGTAGTTTGGCAAAAGGGGTTTGGTTTATCCAAACCATCATTTCACATCATTATTTCACACCACTTAAAATGTAGACAATATTAACAATATTGTCCACACTTTTATGAGCATGTTCAAATTTATAGAAAAATATTGTCCACAATTTGTGGACAATATTATCTACATTTGAGTGATCTAAGATGTAAATGGTGTGAATGAATATTTTTTGTAGGCAAAATATATGTTTGAATGTCCATCGGTTTAACCAAGTGCATTGTGTATTACCCCGGAACTTTGGATTCACATGTAATTCAAAAATATGGGTTCCATTCTACATTTGCATGCTTATAAGAAGCATATAGAATCATAGGATTTCTTTGTTTAAACTCTCTCTCCTATCCTAACAAGAAAAATAAATAAAAATTCTCAAACAGATACCCCAATAAGGCATGCAATTGGTATCCTTCTTTATTTAAATGGTAAAATACAATATTCCACGTATCCTTCACAGTTGGTCACCAATACACTCCCTTAGAAATGTCAAGTTTTAGGAAAATCTATCTATATCTATACTGTAATGTAAAATCAAAGCCTTTTTTTACTTTTTGTTGACAATATATTAACACATCAGCTTTCGAGCTTTCATAATTTTCCACGTCAACCTCATTTTATTTAATTTTTAGATTTTGGTTTTGCTTATTTTATTTTTCGATTGTGTGCCCGACCCCCGACCTTTTCCGCGAGAGACTTCTATTCGGTGTCCTCTCTCTTACTATACCGATTGATCAGACAATCTCTCTAGCAATGAAGACATCACCTATTCAAAGTTTCAAACGATCTCTAGCAAAGATACCTAAAAGAGCAGTCAAGTGCATGCTATTTATAAAACCACTAGAGGAGTTGAAATAGGGAATGGTTAGAGCTCCCCGTGGGGCATAACAGCTATTGGTGGGATCAACAACTGCCTTTACAAGTTTGACGGACCCACGATCAATTTCAATTTAGCAATGTAGCTGTAGTGCTAAACAAACTCATGCAACAATGAAAGCTCAAAAACCCCGTTTAGATCCTAACACCTGGGGCTCCACCACCAGCCGTGATGCTCTTCAAG
>BKZX01032471.1:0-10755 GCA_014362285.1 Fagus crenata
CGGTGACAGTGCTGTAACTGCAAAGTTCCAAGAGATCAATGAAGCTTACGAAGGTAATTCTTATGCATAACAAGTGAAAAGGTCTGGATTCCATTCCTATACCATGCATATGGTTTTATTCCACTTCGTTCTTTATGAAACAGTTCAGTTAATGTCACACATACAGCATTTACAACCCTTAGAAATCAGCTCAGTCTTTCATCTTTAGTATCTTCAAGAGACCTGACAAGTATTTTTGGAATCTAGAGAAAACAGTCCCTGACTAGCGTTCTCCGATTTGGAGATCAAGATCTTTGATTGGGATGTTAAACTTTTGGAGATCTGATTGTATACAACATTAAAACTGCTTAGTTGATTCCTTGCCGGTTATTTTCATACATTTAATTTCAACGTCATGGGACCTACATCTACTCTTTAGAAGCAGATTATATGTCTTGGTACATCAGACTATTATTAAATTTAAATAAATAAATGAATATAGGAATGTTGGTCCTGAATTATCCATTCACTTCTTTTGTTGGTGAAGCAATGTTACATGTTCCTTATAACATTTTTTGTTTTTTTGTGTTTTAGATCATGCAGTAATATTATGGTACAGGTTATTGAGTATAATATGACATATTAATTTCTTTTGCAGTTTTGAGTGATCCTGCTAAACGACTTGACTATGATCTAACTGGAATCTATGAGATTGATAAGTATACACTGCGGGTAAGAAAATGGGAAAATTATTATTATCAGCTCTAGAAATTTCAACTTACACTTGTTTAGGTTGTTTTCATGGCCCCCTTGGTAATAATTATTGATGTTCGAAGCTGACTATCTGGGATATTCTACCCTTCTTATGCAGGAATATCTTGCTAGATTTAAAGGAATGATACTTACCTGCAATGGGCTTGGTATTAGTCAAACATCAATATGGTAATATTTTAATTAATGTTTTAAAATTAGTCTTGTTCAATATGGTAATATTTATGAAGATTGTGTGTATGTTTGTTTACTAACTTTTGTTTGTGTGTGTTGTCTGATGTTGAGTATCTGGAATGTCAATATATTTGCAGTTCTTTTCATTGTCAAGAATCAAAGATATTATCCCTGAAGAAGAATAAAGAACTACATTTTTTATTTCTTTTATGATATCAATAACTGGTTTTACAATGTTATAAAAATCATATTACAGTTCAATCTTGTTTCATTTCTCCTTAGAACTGAAGGTCACAGAAATTCAAGCCTATAGAGCTGATCCTTTTTGAGTCAGCTTGTCACTTGTTTCTATAGTCGTTTTTCCCAATGGAGACTCTAAAAGCAATATATTGCAGATCCTAACCTCTTTTTCTTTTAAATAAAGTTGTCTGTATTTTAATTCATTAGAAATGTCTGTCCAAGTTCTTGGGGTGGTTCAGATAGAGTTGTCAACTATCCTTTCAAACACTGCTGCATATCTAAGCTTAGGAAAATGGAAAGACTATCTTCAGATAGAGTGGCTTACTCTCTAGGACATGCCCTCAAACTATGCATATCAGAAGCAAAGCACACCTCATAATGAATGGTGCTCTCTCCTCCCCTGTCAGCCCTACCCTACATACATGTACCCAAGCATGAAAGGACTGCCCTATCTTTACTAATGATTACATCATTCTGATTTTTTCTATGCGTTCTTAGACCTTCTGTCCTTTTATTCACGATATAAAACATTTTTCTAATTCCTTTTGCTCATCATGATGTTGTCTCCTGAATTTGTTGGTTATTCTCCTTCCAAATTTTGAGCTTCATTCCTAAACAGTACCATTGCCGGAAAAAATTGTATTTGGATATCCATATTAGAATCATTTGACTGATATTTTGTTCAATGGTAGTGTCTTTGGTGTAAATTTGATTCAGCAGATGCGGCTAGCCAATATATAAACTTTGCAAGTTTTTCTAGTTTTTATCAATTTTGTGGAGTTAATTATAATTCCTGTGTACTAATGCAGGACACAGCAACTAATGGAAACGAGTGACTCAATAGATAAATGAGGTCTGCTATCCATTTTAAACATTACAATTTGCTTTACCGAATCAATTCTTTTGACATGCTGGTATATGTAAGTCTGATTGTTCTGTATATGTTGTTACAGAGTTACTGTATGAAATTATAGCTGTTTAGAGTTATCAATATGCTATTATGCATACCCGGCTCCTATATGCTTATGTACTTGAAAATACCCGGTCCAATTTGTAATGAGAGTGTAAATTGAGAGTGTAAATTGATTACTCATGATTTAAAGGCTGCTTCATGTGGATGTGAGATGTATGTTGGTCACAGCTAAATGATGGGATGAGATTTTTTATATCATCACATTTAGCTTGTAGTATGATCTGGATACAATAACCAAATTGGTTTGCCCAAGGGTTACCTTATTATCAAATGAATTACTCTAAACAATGGGTGCCTAGATCATTAAGAAGTAATAAGAACACACCAATGACACAATAAATTGGTTCTGTTGTTTCAGTTCTTCCCTTTACTTGTGTATGTCAGTCATCAAAACCTAAAATATATAATAGTCTTGTTTCCTGAAGGGTAAAATTCTTTTGTTAGCAATGATTGCATGTAGGGGGTGTTCCGATTGGTTTATGGAAATAGGTTTATTTCGATGTGTTAAATTTAACCTCAAAGAAGCCAATGGTTCGAATTTGATGACCAAAACCATATTTGGTTATATAGGAAAGTTATTACTGAGACTAAAATGACCATCAATTGCTCAAAGTTGCTCAAAGTTCTTGTTGGCAATCTCAAGCATCGGATATATGTATCCTCCCTCTCACTGTCTCACAACATGTGAGTTCTACACGATTGTAGGGTCCGCATACTATTAGAGAGAGAATGCATATATCTGATACATAAGATAATTATTGTTATGGTGTAGTCTATAGCAATGTGGAGAACTTTGGTTTCATAGGCATGATATTGAACAATGAGGTCATAAAGAAAAGAGTGATTCCCGTAGGCCTAATAACTAAAGCGATAAATAAACGAAAAGAAATCTTCTCCATTTGCTGTAAAACAGTAGATTCTTTTCATGCTAAAGATTTTGTTTTTGTGAATCTAGAAAGATACATAGTGTCATGTCATTTAAAATCTTGGGTCACTAAATAAGAACCGTAATTCATTTTTAAATTTAAATGATGTAATGCCATTTTTAAATTTGTGAAATATTAAAATTTCACCTTGAATTGGACCCTCTATTTCAAAAGCAAATGGAGAAGATCCTTTTTCCGATTAATAATGGAAATCGACTTTATTGGTAGATTATGCGACATGGTTTTATAGGTAAACACTCATCCACCTAGAAAAAGGATTTTCATCATTTGTTTTGAAATAGAAATAATCCACTTTTTGGAAAGGATTTAATAGTTAAAAAGATTTAAAGATGAATATAATGACGCGTTAATAAAATAAATTTATTTTTTGATAAAATAAATTCTTATTCCTTATTTGATTTAAATAGAATTTGGGAGGATTATGATCCACTCTAGTTTCAATGTTTTGTCAATTCATGTAATGATGTCTCTTCCTTTTATTCCCCAGCAGAAGAAAAAAAAAATCATAGATATTTAAACAAAACGATATTAATAACATATTTTTCATTTCAATACCATGTTAAAACTTAAAACACTATGGTATTATGTAGATTAGTATTCCAGACCTCTTTTTCTACATACGTGCGATCTAACATGTGTCTTTATATCTGTGTGTATGTGTAAAATTTATTATGTTTCCTGCTTTATATTTTCTCCTGGTAGTTCTAAGCATGGATAAATTTTTTGCTTGGCTTTCTTTTCCCTTTTTTTTTTTTTTTTTTTAGGAAATACCAACTACAATAGTTGAACGAGAATCTTCACTTACAAAAATATAACTGTAGGAGGTCAAAATAGTTCCTCCAATATATTTCTAGGATCGGAACTGCATTTCAGGCTTTGACGTGATTGGGGAAAAAGGGAGGAAAATCACATTGGATTTACTGTAGTTTGGCCAATAGGACCTACGTCCACTTAGTATTTTCTTCCTCATTATTGGCCATCATTACAATAGAGTGAGGATGCCTTTATATAAGCTACATGGAAAATAGGAAGAGAGGTACATAAGTAACTGGATTGAGCTTTTTGGGTTCTAATACAATTTGAAATCACACCGTAACTATTTTGTCAATAATCGATAAACATAATCACTGATACCTACTATATATATATATAATCGTAAAGTAGAGACATCATCAACAATTTAGTGTTCAATAATAGTGGCTCAAGGTCATGTGCTTAATCTTATAAAGTTGCATTGATGCCGCCGCAAGAACTTATGGATCCTGTTGAAGAAATTGAAAATTCTATACAATAACGACAAAATGTAGATGTATTAAAGGAAGAAAAAAAAAGAAAAGCAAGTTATGTATAAAATACAATAGAGAGTAATTGTATATTTTTCCATCACATGATTATACCATAAAATATTGTCGGTGTAGTTTACATGTATTAAACTAGTAGATTTTTAGTCTAGCTCATATTCTTAATGGAATCTGTTTCTCATATATAATTTAATGCCGAAACCTGCCGTGGACAAAAAACTTGTGGTTGCAATATTTTGAAAATGTTAATGCTAAAGGCAGTTTGAAAGCGACAAATTGTCAAAGTCGATTATCTTGTATGTTTGGATTCTAACAATCTATTAAAAATGTACAAAACAAATCTCTAGTGATTTTAAATATGAGAATCCCAGAAGATATTTTGTTCTGTTTTCCTTTTTTATTTTTTATTTTCTCGCAATCACTTCCATTATGATAAGAATACCGGAGAAATGTGTTGTTGAATTGCATGACATGGTCTATTTTTTTTTTTTCATTTGTTTAACTAGTTAAAACTTGAAAGTTAAAATTGTTTATATGAATGGTCATTTGAAAAAAAAAAAGAAAAAGGATTTTAATCACTGTCAAATAATTTAGTATCATGATGCTCATTTTAATATTTTTAATTCTTATAAGGCAAGAAAGCTCAAAGCTGAAATTTCATAATTCTCCCCCGGTAAAGTACAATCAGGAGTTTGAGCCAGTTTGAAGTGAAGCTCACACATTTGACCATAATCTAGAGCCTAGAGGTGGGGTATAAAGATTTAGTCACGACTCACAAAAGAGGCTCAAATTTGGAGTTGTTGAACTTATTGCTCAGATTTTGTACTTCATTTATTTTAGCATAACTTCAGAGGTAATAAAGTTATTTGTGATTATTATCATGTTGAGCTTCCTAGGTGATAATGATCAATGATTTTTGTATGTATGGTGTAAAAAAGGGGTTCTCTCAGCACTCTAGAGTAAAGAGCAATAAAGTGATTATCTCAATGAGGAGCCAAAAGCCATATTTTTACAATTTGGAAAAATCTAAATACCATACTAAAACTACACAGAAAACTATCCAAAAGTTTCTATGGTTTTTCTACCAAGAAAATTGAAAGGACGAAAGTACAAAGAAAGGAAATAAATGAATAGGAACTAGTTGCAGGTTGGTTGACGAGTAACAAAACCAAAAACCTTGCAAATCTATTCTTAATTAGGTAGAATATGAAACCTATATATTGGGCGACTCTGAAATCCCATCCATATTTCTTGATTGAGAAGTTTCAATCCATCAAAGTCTTGATCAAACAAAGAACAAGTGAGCAAGAAATTACCAAAATGAGTTCCTTAAGTTTTAAACTAAAACATAGAAACTCTACAAAGAAGAATTGTCATCCTCAATTTTCTTTTCTAAGGGAAATATGGTAATTGGAAATGAAGTTTGATCCCTTTTTAAAAAGATGTGATCATTCAAATGTATGCCACAACCAGTTAATTTCATCCAAAACGCATAATAATGTTTTTATCACTTATATAAATATTGAAGATAAGACAAGTTAAATGAAGAACCTCGTTTCAAAAGATGTGAATACCTATAAGTATAGAGTATCTTATTTTTCACGTTAGCAACATCTTATTACTTCGTTGATAATCCAATATTGTCACTATAATCTACCTACATGATCATGTATTCTATTTCATTTGTTGTACATATCATTCCATATGCTTTTATGGTATTTATATTGAGTTTGAAAGGCTTTTAAAAAGAGTATAAGATTTCTTTGGATTTCAATTACCTCAATTGGTAAATCTCTTATCGTCAAGTAAATAACCTATGATTAAGTGACTTATAATTGAATCCCTCCTAAAAAAAATCTATTGTCTATGTTAGTCTAATGTCAAACATTAAAGAATAAATATCATACAACATAGGCTGATTCATGAAGGGAAATAACAAATGAGAACCACACATAAGAATCAACTAAAATACATTGGGGCAAATGAGAACCACACATAAGAACCGACTAAAATACATTGGGACATTAGTCACTGACGGACATAATAAATGAGAACCACACATAAGAATCGACTAAAATATATTGGGACAAATGAGAACTACACATAAGAACCGACTAAAATACATTAGGGCATTAGTCACTGACGCTGCTTTTGTTGTTTTTACTGGATTGTGTTATTTTGCGAAAAGAAAAATGGATACAAACCGAAACTAGACTACCAAGGCCAAAAATAAACAATAAAAAACCAAAGATTCAAACTATATTAAGGGAAATGATGTTGCTAACAATGACGGTCTATTTTTTATTTATTTTTTTCTTCCTTTTAAAAAAACAAAAACAAATTTTATAATGCCTCTTCAAAACAATAGTTGTTACAGTCATCAGCAATTTGTTAATTTAATTAATGGCCCCTAATTAAAAGTGACAAGTAGCATTAATAAATCCCTAAACATTGAACATTGACCTATTAAAATCATATCTAATAGGTAATAAATCTAAATCCATCACTAAACTTTGAACCTGTTCAATTAAAAAAAAAAAAACTAAACTAAACTTTGAACTTTAAATGTCAAACCCATCAAAATCGACCAACAACCGCCTAGAATAGTGGTGCATTACGTAATGGTGAATTTTTCTTTTCTTTTTTTTTTTTGTATGGCAAAGATTCTAATCTAATTAAAGAACCTTTATGGCACAATTTTCTTAACCCAGCGCTCAGAACACTATTTTTCACTGCATTTTTTAAAACTATTATCGTGAATAATAAAAATGATATAAATAATAAATTAATTATATGAAAAATAAATTGTGTGAAAACTGAAAACACCAATTCGAAAGTGATATTAATCCAATTAACATCATCATATCAATAATTAAAAAAAAAAAAAAAAAAAGTGGTGTGAAAAAGACTAATCCCAAATTCAATTCCCATCATATTAAACTTAAATCGCAGTCACATTCTCTAATTTAAACTAAAGTACAAGAAACACACACATAAAAAGAAAGACTTTTATTTTTATTTTTATGTATTTTTAATGAGAGGAAGAGGAATTAACAAAGAGTTGAATGTGATCAAGGAAAGTGAGATTCTGAGGCCTATCTTTGCGCTTCACATAACCTTTCACTTCTTTCTCGGTATACGCCTTCAACCCTTTCTTCCCATCTTTCTTCCACAGCTCCATCGCGTAGCTATTATGCGCGTAATACGCCTCCGCGCATTTTAGCCCCTCGCTACACGATCCATCTCCGTCACCGTTATCTAACTCTAACGTGATGGGAAGCCTGTCGTAGTGACCGCGACTCGTGCCCTCCAACTCGTCCAACCTCGCCAATCCCGATAACGACACGGCGTAAACCTCGCCCTTCACGCGGTGACCCGACCCGGACATGTTGAGGAGGAAGGGGACCCGGTATGGCCCGCAGACGAGAGGGTATTTCTCTGCGGTTTGACACGTGGCAACGAAGGAAGCGTCTCCGGTTCGCATCAGGTCCTGCATTAGCGTGTGGTTGGAGAAGCCTCGCTTGAGCGTCCCGTATGTGAATATGAGGGTCGTAGTCGGAGATTCCTTTCTCTCTTCGGCGACCATGTTATCTGTGAGAGAGAGAGAGAGAGAGAGAGAGAGAGAGAGAGAAAGGGGAAGCAATCAAAACGATATGCTTTTGGGTGAGGAAATGACGAGAGGCTTAGATTGAGATTTCAGAGATTTGGTCTGTTTTAAGGACTCCTATTTATAATGACTTTATCGTGCCTTTGCAATTTTTTATTTTATTTTATTTTTTTATATTAATTTTTGGCCTAAATAACCTTAAGTGATGAAAAATAGAATAAAATTTAGGTATAATTTTTAGATCAAAATACATTAGGTTTTTAGTTGAATTTAAATATTTTGGAAAAATATAATATTGTTTATGTTTTATTAATTAATGTAACTATGTATTTGAATTTAATTAAGAAATTTAATGTACCTAATCTAAGGAATTATACTTAAATTTTATTAAAAAAATACATTTTATAAATTGTGTTATTAAAAAAAAGAAAAAAAAAAAAAGCGAAAAGTTAGCTTATCGCTAGCCAAACCAAACGGTCAGTTTGACAGCACTTTTTGTATTATTAGTATTTTGCTTATTTTCATTTTTTGTCTCAATATTTAGTAATTAGCTTTTTTAGCTTTTTGAAAATAAACTTTTTTTTTTTTTTTTCTCAACTTTCGATAGATAAGTTATTAAAAATAAGTTGATACCAAATGTAATTTAATTTTTTTTTTCTTTCCTTCTTATAATCATTCACTCTTCAGGTTTACAAAAATCTCAATCCATAACATCTATAAAATTTCAAAGTCCCAAAGGTTTTTTTAGTAGTTGTTCTCCAAATTTGGTTTTTAGGCATTGGCTTCTCCGACCATCTTCAAGTAGGTGACGGTGTAGATACGGAGAACTCAAGTTTAATTAGTTGAACTTAGCACCACTCAGATTCAGGTTCCCATATTTTGGTCGTGTTGCAGTGGCAAATTCGTCCCCAAATCAGTGGATGTATCGCTTAACGGGTGGTTAGGATTCAATGGGTAGTTTTTGATGCATGACATAACAATTTTGATTTGACCCTCTACGGTGGAGAGCAACGAATGCTGAATGAGTTGACTTGAGTAAATGAATCAACACCATTCTCAACACCATTCTGGAAGCTTATATCACAAGTAAGTTTACATATTATTTTGTGTTGTACGTTGTACCTAGAGTCAATATCTCACGACAAGATGAGTATTGACATGACGGGAAGACCTACCAAGACTTGGTGTTTTCTTTGAATTAATGAACACTACGTCTTATGAGCCATATGAATCGCCTCTTCATGAGCAGCTTGATCAGTACATCCTAACGACCATGCATGGCGATAGTCTTGATTAACATACGAACTTCACAAATCCGGTAAGGAGAATAGTTAACACCACATCTCGAAAAATTGTGGAATCCATTTCTCACGTTTCAATGATTTCGAGTGTCAACTCTCACGTTCACCTCCATGAACAGCTTACTTGTATCTTTTTAACAATGGAGTTGGGAGGGGGAGGAGGGGGGATCTCTACTATAAGTAGCCAAGGACTCCTGTTAAGAACCTGAATTGTTCCTACTCTTCAATTGCTAAATCAATGATCAATTCGAGATGATCAATCTCTAAGAACAAGAATATCTAAGCAATTACACTAAAGAAGCTAGAGAGAAAAGCTAGAGAGTTCTCATTCATATTGGATTGATTGGATTCCTTGGATAATAGTGCATTACAAGTATTTATAGATTCGGTCATGCATGGCTAGTTAGCATGCTAGGCCCCCATTGGCTAATATAGATCAAACATCCTATTGGTTAGTTTAGATCAAACATCCTATTGGCTAGTCTAAATCTAATAACCTAGGTACAACTCACCCAAGATCTAACAAGAAGGTACAATTAGGGGTTGCACAATCCTAACAATGTACAAGTCCCCTAATGCACACCCTAACAAACAAGGTACAAGCCTTCTAAAGCTTTGTACCAAACACATGTGAAATTATAATTAAATGCATGTCTAATTAACTAGACTAATTAGGGGATCCTAACAACTCCAATGAGCTAAGGTATTAAATACTTTTTTTTTTGTTGCTAAATTCGAAATTTTCATTAAGAAGCACAAGACAAAACATCTCTTAGCCATACCTCTTTTACAGAGGGAGGAAGAGCATCCTTAAAACAACAAAAAGGAAGACAAGACGAGGTAAGAACCTTGGCAAGAACATGTGCCGATTGGTTAGCTTCCCTCTTAACCCAACTAAAATTACAAATAGAAAAATAAATAGCTAACTCTAAAGAAAGTGTAGTCAATGCACGAATTTTCCAAGGACAATCATTAGAATTACAAGACAAGGCATCAATGCAAATTTTAGCATCACTTTCCACAATGATTTTCAAAAATCCTTCAGCTACAACCAATTCAAGAGCCCAGCAGATGGCCACTGGTTCCGCTATTGTAGGGTCTCGATGATCAGATGGTGGCATCAGAGAGTTTTTTGTTGGCACCACACTAGTGCTTCTTA
The DNA here is from genome assembly GCA_014362285.1 of Fagus crenata. Taxonomy (NCBI): domain Eukaryota; kingdom Viridiplantae; phylum Streptophyta; class Magnoliopsida; order Fagales; family Fagaceae; genus Fagus; species Fagus crenata. Next base: position 10,453 of record BKZX01032471.1, read on the forward strand.
AACAAACCATTGCCCTCTTGTTTTGCAAGTACACAATCTTCATGTTGCTGGCTGCCGAGATCTTCTGATTCATCAACAATGATGTTTAAATTGCAAAGCCGAAGACTTGGAGTGTGTTCCAATAAGGATAGTTTAGTGTGGATTTATGCAATTAACCCAAATATGATTAATAATTTATGCAATCCACCTAGCTAAATGTGTTGGGAAAGTGCCTCAAATTCCTATGTTGATTAGGAAAACTAATTGAGTTTCCTTAGTGAAGAAGGAAAACTAATTAGGTAATTTCTTGGTTTGCTTGATGTG